>CABFWB010000136.1:300252-311270 GCA_902151455.1 Timema bartmani | reverse complement strand
GGGGGGGGGGGAACCCCCATTTCAATAATGATATAGCTTGCTTCGATGACCGCGTGGTCTACTCTTGCAGTAGACTAGACTGCCGATGACGGGGAGATCAAGGTTCGAATCTCGGTCAGGTGTACTAGGGTGGTTTTTCCAAAATAGTTTCCAACTATACATCCACGCAAATTCGGGTACACTTCTTATTAATATAGCCTCCCTCCCTATTACCTAAAACCATTAGCGTAATTAGTACATAACCGTATAACCCGAACGAGTAGTCAAGACGCGGTGCTAAAAAATAAAAAATAATTTAAAAAAATTATATATTTTGGATCCCGCGACACTTAATTCTGCAGACACGATACCGATTGAGCTAAGGTGTCGTATAACGGAGTTATCTCGTAATAAAAAAACGCTTGCCAGTGGAGGACGAACGATTAGCGGTGTTTTAACTTAAGGTGGGATGGAAGGGGACGCGAGAAAAAGACTGTGTTTTTATTGTTTTTACGGCAAAATATATATATTTTTTGAAGAACATAAATAAAATTTTCCTTCAGTACAAACATAGAATTTAGTTTTCTTCACATGGTGACCTCAACATTTTTTTGAATATCTTTCATGAGTGTCCTGGAATATAATGACAACTTTTTCTCTTCATTTAAAAAGTTTCTCATCTAATGCCGCTACTCATGACAGATATTCAACAACTGTTGATATCACCATGTGAAAAAAATTAAACTCTATGTTTGTACTGAAGCAATTTTTTTTTTTTGCCAAAAAAGGTTTTTCAATAAAAACTGCAAAAACACTGGCCTTTTTTCGCGTACCCTTCCATTCCACCTTAAGCCCCCATTGAGACACTCGTAGCCTTTACGTCAAATGGGTAATTCATTAGCGCCCCACGGTGGGAAGCGAAACAGGTCGAGCCAAGCTAAGGACCCAAAAATAATTAGATTTACTAATGACCCGATGAGACCGTTACCTTATGAATACCAGTACAGTGTGTCCGAGAGAGGGGGTTACAAGATATACCAGTTCGAGGTGAAGCTTCTACAAAGACCAGGGCGAGGGGAAGAAAAATGGATGGGAGGGTGGGAGGCAGGAAGAGCCTTATACTAGTTTCATTCCGTTCNGGTGGGCTGCGGCCTAATCTTGAAATCGTGCACGTAACCGACCCGGTTTTTTTTAGAGACACATACGAATTGCGGCCCACTCACTTGAGAGAGAGAGAGAGAGAGAGAGAAGTATGAATTGCGTCCCCCTAATTAACAGTGTGCTTTCTATCACGCTGTCTTAAATTTCAGATAGAAACTATCATCGTCTCATATCAATCAACATCCCGCGTAATATCCAAACTTCCTCAGTTCTTATCATTCAATGGTTATGGTAAAAATTTGAAGGTTAGGTTAGGTTAGGTCAACAGCCAGGGCCAGAATTCGTATGTGGCTTTAAAAATGTGGGGCCGCAATTCAACGGTCTCTTTAGAGGTAAATAACTCGTGCGGCCGGAACTCATCTGCAGCCCTTTGCTTGCCTACAAAGACCCAAACCAATATTTAGATATTTTATCACACCTTCCCTTAGTAAAAATAAACACCCGAATTAAGAATATCCCTGATGCAATCATAATATTATTATTGATTTGTTTTGAGCATATAGGTACACATTTTTGATTTATTCAATTGGCTGCATACAAACTGGTCCCCGTTAAGAGTGGTTGGGAAGGAAAGTTGACGTAGTTTGGATCCACGTTGCTGTACTAACTGGACCCCGTTAAGAGCGGTTGGGAAGGCAAGTTGTCGTAGTTTGGATCCATGTTGCTGTACTAACTGGTCCCCGTTAAGGCGGGATGAAAGGGGCAACGAGACAAAAAAAAAACACTGTTTTTTTTTAGTTTTTATGGAAAAACTTTTTTTTTTGCCAAAACAAATACAATATTGCTTCAGTACTAACATAGAATTTAATTTTATTCACATAGTGACCTCAAAATGTCTTGAATATCTGTCAAGGATGTTCTAGAATTTAATGAATACGTTTTCTTTTAATTTAAAAAGTTTGTTAGGTAATGCCACAATGCTCATGACAGATATTGAGGAACTGTTGATATCACCATCTGAAGAAAATCAAACTTTATGTTTGTTCTGGAGCAATATTTTATTTGTTTTGGCCAAAAAAATGATTTGCCATAAAAATTGAAAAGCACTAGCCTTTTCTCGCGTCGCCTTCCATCCCACCTTAATACTGCGTACATAGGCCAGTGTTCAGGGCCGAGCCTTTCCCACGGTTTCAGGCCTGCTTACGTTTGAATAGTTCGTCCTTAAGTGAATGTACAAAAAATAATTAACATTTCACCAGTCCTAATTACTCCTTGTGCTAATGAAGACAGAGCTACACTTAATACAAGGGTTTATTTCAAAGTGACCACGTACAATTTTTAAACATAAAATTTTATCGAAATTTTATCGAAATTAATACGGAGAACATGATAATCAGGGCCGTAGATAGGAAGGTTTAGGGGGAGAGGGGTGGTTCAATAACCACCCCCTCCCCAATTATTAAATAATAATCATGCATTTTTATATTCCTGCTTATTGCCTAGGCTAGTTCCACTTTTTTTATTTGAAGTAGTACTTTCTGAACAGATTTATTATATCAGCACACGACTTACAAACTAACTTAAATCTTTAACAAACATAACACCCAACCTCCAGCCTTTATTACATCACAGTGAGAGGGAAAACTCGGATTTCACTAATGATACATTTTTAGGCCAAGCCAGGAATCAAACCTGAGACCTGTAGCTAAGTAGACAGACACGCTAACGACTGAGCTAAGGTGCCGGACGATACCGATTATTTTGTTTATCATTACGTCTTACTACTCATTCGGGTTATAGGTTGAATTTAGAGGAATTGTATCTGTATTTGCGTGTAAGAAGAGTGAAAAAAGATTTATGAAAAAACAAGCCTCAGTTCAACCAACCGGGATATGAAACCCGGTCTTCTCATCATCGACAGTCCAGTATATTGCGAGTGTGACGCCTTCAACCAGAGGTCGGCAAACTTTTTGATGTCGCGGGCCACATGGGGTTAAAAAGAAAAATGGTAGGTCAGCTTGGAAAAAATATCGAGTAAAAAATCTCAGATTCATATTTTTTATGTAGTAATTAGTTATTAGTCTATTTTATGAAAAAAATTGTTTTGTTTTTTCTAAATCCTTTGCGGGGCAGATAAAATCAGTCTGCGAGCCGTAGGTTGCCGACTGCTGCGACCACCGAAGCTAGTGTTACCGATGTTGACCGCAAAAAACAAAAGTTTGTATTTTTCTGAAAGGCTTTCCTATAAGAATCCTTCTTTAAATGTAATGGTTTTTAGGAGTCACGATGTAAATGCAGAGGGAGAACCTTATAATTACCATCATCATCATCATCGTCCTCGCCACCACCTCAAGTCACGTCCACAACCTACCGTGTACAGAGCGGCGACACACCAGACAAGATTGTCAAAACCACTCAGGGAGGTATTTCCGGTATGTTCACGCCAGAAACTAGAAATGAAATAATCACGTTTTACTAAAAACAAGTCTCGAGGAAACGCCATGCGGCCAGGTTTGCCAACTGCATTCAACGGTTTGGTTGGGTTTTTTTTTCCCATCTGTAAATAACGGGGAGCTATGCGTGCTTCCTTTATGTTCAATGCATACGGGCGAGATTCTCGTACTTAATTCAGTAGAGAAATCTTACTGAAACAATGATGGCAGCCGTGGCCACTTCAAATAGTCCCAGGACGCCCCGGGACTCAAGGGGACACCATGCCATCGTTTATGATAAATAAATATTATATGTCAAAGGCCCTAATTTTATTTTTCTTCTTAAATCTTAACAAAAACGGAAACTGGATAATCTAAATCCCGAGTAATCTGTAATTTTAGGACTTTATCACAGTTAAGGATGTAAATAGTTGGTCACACGTAATATTTCGTGGAAATTAGACATTTATTTATAAGAATCAAATAGCTGAAGCTATTATTTATGCTTTTTAGTGAGGAATTCTCCACATAGATCTCATATTCTAAGAGTTGAAAAATCACACCTGGACACGGGAATCGAACCCGGGACACCAATGCTCTAACCACTGAGATATCCAGGAATCCTCGGTTAGAGCATTGGCGTACTAAGCCAAAGGTCCCGGGTTCGATTCCCGTATCCAGGTGTCATTTTTCAATTTTCAGGATATGACATTTATTTATAGTATGACACAGAATTAGGAATAAGATGTGATATTTGGTTACGAAGAAAGAATAAGGCTTGACACTTTTTTTAAATAAAAAATAAATTTACCTTTTATCAACTTTAGCGCTAATGTACTGTAGGCCTACTTTATTTTGCAGGACATGATTTTAAATTAAGAGTTTTAGTTAATATTTATTCAGTTTTTTTTTTAGTCGAAAGGGTTTTACAAATAAGTGTATAAGAAAACTGGCCTCGTGGTATATATTCAGGGCCCCTGGCTGCTAATCTAGAGGTCTCGGTTTCGATTCCCGGCTAGTACCGGTGGATTTTTCTCGAAAGGGGAATAATTCCCATGATCACCAGGGATTGGTAAATTAGGCTTAAATTAGGTTAAAATTCACTTTCATCATCCCCTAATCTCATCGAGACATGGAAAGACGTTCCGAGTACATTCGGACGTCACCCAAGCAATGGTAGGTCTACTGGCTAATCTTTCCACAAACTGAGCTACAGAATGATGAAGCCCAGATACGCCATTATTATTATTATTATTATTATTATTGGTGACCTGGCGGTCAAGGGGTAAGGTGTCGGACTTCTGTGCTGGGGGTCCGGGTTTCAATCCCCAGTCCCGGCACAGATTTATCTGATTGCCAAACTCTTCCCTCACCTCTGACAAGACGTGTATTAATCACAACTTGTGAATGTGTGGAATGCCAGGCCTCCACCGTGGTTCGGATTCCACGTTAAACTGTAGGTCCTCCATTTCATCTCACAATCACCCTACCATTACACATTAGCGTAAGTGCGTATAACCCGAATGGGTAGTAAGACGCGGTGCTAATAATAATAATAATTATTATTATTATTATAATCATTGCATTTTTAGAAATACTTGAGGTTTTGTAAATTTTTACTTATAATCTATAATAATAAATATTATAGATAGTAACAATTATAATAATAATTATAATTATAATAATAATAATTATTATTATTATTATAATAATTATTATTATTATAATAATTATTATTATTATTATTATAATTATTATTATTAATTAATAATTATTAATAATAATAATTATTATTATTATTAATAATAATAATTATTATTATTATTATTAATAATAATTATTATTATATTGTATAAGTAAAAATTTACAAAACCTCAAGTATTTCTAAAAATGCAATGATTATTATTTATATTGTATATTTTAGAAGAAATAGAACGTTTAATCCCAAACAATGTCTCAAAACTTGCCTACATAATATTAAAGTTTTGTTGTTTCTAGCATATGGTCTGG
Organism: Timema bartmani; assembly: GCA_902151455.1. Classification (NCBI taxonomy): domain Eukaryota; kingdom Metazoa; phylum Arthropoda; class Insecta; order Phasmatodea; family Timematidae; genus Timema; species Timema bartmani. The sequence continues at coordinate 305,748 of CABFWB010000136.1, read as the reverse complement.
GTCAGTTTTTTATTTCATTATTTTCCACTACCGGCTTGCTAGGCCTGTCGTAGCTGCATATGCCTTATAATTTAACTTAAGACTAGGACAACCTCAACAACAAGACCCCAGCCGTTAATTTATCAATGTGAAAGGGTAAACCCATATTTAATCAATGATAAATTTTCGGCCATACCGGGAATCGAACCTAGGACCCTTAGCTCAGTAGGCAGACACGCTACTGACTGTGCTAAGGGGTCAGACACATAATTTTAAAAGTTGCCCGATTTAAATGTTTTAAATTGTATATGCCTTGCATAAAAATACTATTAGCAATAATAAAAAAGAACATTGACATCTATTAATAATTGTCTTGTAATGATGTCCTATCAAGGCCATAAGACAATGTCTGAACTAAAATGATATGATAATAGGAGTGGACGCCAAAATGAAAACTTATACTGGCCCAACATTATGCTTGAGGCGGCTCTGAGGGTATCTATACCCTGATTTTGGTTGGAAGAACACTAGAAAAAATTCAAACATATTTTTTTGCGGCCAACACTGATAAGATTTCACTTTATTATTTGTGTTATTTTATAGGTATTGATGATATCTATCAAAAGTGACAGCTTCAGATAACATGACTTGATGCATGAATATATTAAAATTGTTTTAGTAACTTTAGTAACTAACTTTTACTGTTCTTCCTACCAAAATCGTACTATATTACGAAATAACCATCAAAGTAGCGTCTAATTTCGGAATAGTTTCTGTTGCCAACTAAATCAAAATTCCTTTCAGAAAAAGTTTTGTTTTATATACTCGTAAAAATTAAACTCTAAAGTATATTTTGAAACAGTATTTCATATTTTTTTAAATTATATACATTTATATTGAAAATAGCTGAAGATGTGAAATGGAATATTTTCCTTTCGTTTTTCCGAAAAACTTTCCAATTATTTAAAGAGAATATTTACAATTGAGATATCCCAAAGTCTACACTTCAGTTTAATTTATCATAAGAACGTCGCCAGAAACAATGTCAAATGTGTTCCAATATAGCAAAAGCAGCGATTCTAGTTCTCTTCTCCCACTCACCTATTGACTACAGCGCTTGGTGGTTGAATGTGTCACTAACGTTGGGTCTGCTGTTGACCAGATATTATGTTAATACTACAATATTTTAGTCAAAACCTTTAATAACACATCACCTTATGTACTTGTAATTTAACCATCGAAAAATCATTTTTCGATTGAAATTTTACCGAACTAAATTTCTTATTTAAATTTCACTGGAAAATGTTAAAATTGAAAAATTTACCGAAAAATGTTAAAATTGAAAAATTTACCGAAAAATGTTAAAATTGAAAATTTACCGAAAAATGTTAAAATTGAAAATTTACCGAAAAATGTTCAAATTGAAAATTTACCGAAAAATGGTCAAATTGAAAATGTAACGAAAAATATTCAAATTGAAAATTTACCGGAAAATGTTCAAATTGAAAATTTACCGGAAAATGTTCAAGTTGGAACTTTGCTGATAGAAAATTTAGCAGAAAATTGTATATCTATACTAATAGTTGCAATGATAATTGGTCGTTCATACGGTAATAGCTTACACTGGTGCTGAATGACAGATAGGCCTATATCGTACGTTTGCACGAAGCATTGCGAAATACATGAAAGCTTCAAATCTCCCGTCACACGAACGTTTTCCTTATTTGACTGTTTTATTAAAATGCTGTATCGGGTATTCCTTGTGTGTGTATTTACTGTGCAGTGTCACGTATTGCGGGGTAAGGCACAACCTAGGTGTGTTGTGCTATCTTACTGAGAAAATAGCAAATATTTAGATTGTTGGCTGGCCCTGTAAATAAAGATACAGTATCACCGTGCCTTATTCGGAGCTGTATTTAGAAAATGTAATGGTGGATTTATAGTTGAGCGACAAAGTCATACGACATTGGATGTCACGTAACATATAATTCGTGTTTCAGAATGTTGTCAGTCTTTATCAAAAGTTCTTGTAACCGAAATGTAAACGAGAAACGTAACGAGTAAACCACTGACCTTAAGACCTCAAAAGTTAATCCCAACCGCTCTTATTTGGTACACTTCGCTGAGCTTAGTATCATTTTTATATTATAATTTTTGTACCGATCATGCTTAGTTAACGCTTAAAAAAAACAAAAAAAAACCAAGATAATAGAAAAAAAAGTTTTTGAATCCACAATTTTACCGGGATTATAAGGTTTGGACCTTTTGGGGCCACTAGAGCATTTTTCAAAATAACAATTTGCGCTATCCACTAAAAAATATAACATTCTAACACTAATATTAAATGATACATTTATCTTTTATAGGCCAATTTTGTATTATTAAGATACCATGTAGATTTTTTTGTAACTGAGATAGTGGCAGATTTTTTTAATGTGGTATTTTTAATGTTATATTATTATTAGCACTATGTCTTACAACCCGTTCAGGTTATAAGTTTACTTTTAAGATTCAATGTGACCCTTATAATACTACGAGTTTGACATTCCTGGTCTAATGCGTCAATTTCGCAATAGACTAGACTTCCAATGACGGGGTGATCGAATCCTAGTCTAGTGTAGTGAGGTTTTTTTTTCCTCTTAAATGAGTTTACTCTCTCCCTCTATGCAAATTCGGCTTCACTCTCTCTAAATCCAACCTTCCTTATCCCTAAATCATTGGCGTAATAATTAGTACATATGTGTATTACTGCCCCGCTTCGGTGGCCGCGTGGTCTAACGCGCTACTCTCACAGTAGACTTATATTGACGAAGATGGGGAGATTGGGGTTCTATCCCGGTCGGGTGCACTGAAGGTTGATTTTCCCTAAATGGTTCTCCACTCTACCGCCACGCTAATGCGGGTGTACTTCTAAAGTAAACCTTCCTAATCCCTAACACATTAGAATAATTAGTACCTAGTCGTATAACCCGAACGGATAGTAAAACGTGGTGCTAACAAACAAAACTATGAGTATTACTCGAACGGGTAGTGATACGAAGTGGAGGGGGGGGGGAGTAGCTTTTAAAGCTGCCGAAAAGGTTCTTCCAATGACATCATACAATAGGATGATTGTGACGTCAGTTTGACGCACTCGTCTTGAATCATTCTTAATAGTCCGGAATAAACAATTACGGCCGCATTCACAATACCAATCTATTCACTAAATTGGAAATTGAGGTTATCTATTCGTGGATGAAAATAAATTCTCTTTGCACATAGGTTACACACACAAACAAACAAACAAACAAACAAACAAAGATTAATCTTGAAGCAAAATAAAACACAACAAATACGGATAAAGGACCCTACAGATAACCTAACAATCAGAAACCGATAGGAGAGGGGGAAAAAAACACACATACACACACAGTTAACATTTATGTTACATTATAGACATTTTTATTATGCTTATAAAAAAAATTCGGGAAGCGTGAATCATTCATTATGAATGCTACTGATTAACGAGCGTTGCAACATTAATTTTAATTTTATCTGTTGTGGGTTGCTAGTTTCCAACACACACACATACAAAGTATTCATCAGATTAGTTGTTTTTTGAGGGGCAGAAGGGTGGGAAGAAAAAACAAATTTGGTTTTAATGCTATGAATAAAATGTCCTTATCTATGAGAGCTTCAGAGTAAACTGCCATTTCAACATTCATAAGCTTTTTTTCTTCCGCCATTAGTGGACACGTGGACAAAGGCACCAGTTTCGACTTGTTCGGTTGGCCCAGTTTGACGGGGAGGTCCGGGTTCGAATAGAGGCCGGTATACTCTCGCTAGAAATTTGCAATGTGTAAAATACTTTTTTATGTTCCGGCTCTTCGCTTTTAAAATTGGCAGCTAAAAAATATATATTTCTGTAGGAATCGGGTGTTTGTAAAAAAATTAACAAGGAAGAATGGTTTAAAATTATATATTACAAGTAACTTTTTTTGTCACCACGTCTTACTACCCGTTCTGGTTATACGCATATGTACTAATTATGCTAATGAGTTTAGGATGAGGAAGGATGACTAGTAAGTGTACCCGTATTTGCGTATTAGGAGATGGAAAAAACAATTAGGAAAAAACATCAGAAGCACACCCAACCGGGTTTCGGACCCCGATCTTACCATCATCGGCAGTCCAGTGTATCACGAGAGTGACGTATCGGACCATTCGACCACCTAAGCGGATTGTTAAGTATAGTATGATTTTGGTAGGAAGAACAGTAGAATCTAGTTACTAAAGTTACTAAAATAATTTTAATATGTGTATACGTCAAGCAATTTTTTCTCCAGCTGTCACCTTTGATAGATATTATCAATACCTATAAAAAAAACACAAATAATATAGTAAAATGTTATCAATGTTGGCCGCAAATAAGTATTTTTGAATTTTCTCTACTGTTCTTCCAACCAAAACCAGGGTATAGCTAAGACATCTAATCTAACAAGTAAATGCAGGGTCACTATTCCCCCCTCCCCCTCCTACCCGCCTCACTCACACCGACTACCCGAATACTAGGTTATTTTTTGCGCGCCTGGTCCACCCGTTTGGTCTAACCGTATAGCCACAATGTTGGGTAAAGGACAAGGGAAGATAAAATATACCCGCATTCACGTGGGAGGGGGTTGGGTGAAAAAGCATTTAAGAAAAAACATCCTCACACCGGGACCCTTAGTTCAATAGAAAGACGCGCTACCCACTGAACCAATGCGTCTAATATTTTTGAGAAAGTGAACTGTTCTCTTTTCTTGGGTGATTTTATATTCACTCAATTTAACCTAATTTAGGTTAATAGATGGGCATTAAGTCCATGCTATGTTCGAAATAACTGCGCGAGAGATTTTGGTTCAGGTCCCAGTGGACTTAAAATTTAGTCCTCGATTGATTGTAAGTCACGTGCTTATATTATTTTTGTTCAGAAAAAGCATGTTGAATAACCCATTTTTTTTAAAAATGACAATTTAAAAAATCTCAAAACAAAAACTTGATATAAATGTAAATCCCATTTAATCTGGTTTGAATCCCGGCCGAGTGTATTGAGTGTTTTTAAGATGGTGTCTCCCTCACACCTATAAATTAAAACGCGGGTACACTTCCTCTAAATTCTACCTTCCTCATCCTTGGGCCACATCCGCGTAGCAATTAACACAAAGACTACGTGTACCATCCGAAAGTGTAGAGGACACGAGAAAAAATTTAAGTTTTTTTTTTTCAGTTTTTGTAGCAAAACTTTTTTTGGCCAAAATAAATTAAATATTGCTCCAGTAGAAACATAAGAGTTTAATTTTCTTCATACGGTGATATCAACAGTTGTTGAAAATCTGTCACGAGCATGGCGGCATTAGATGAGAAACTTTTTAAACCAAGAGAAAAAGTCATTAAATTACAGGACATCCTTGACAGATATTCAACAACTGTTGAGGTCATCACATGAAGAAAATTAAACTAAACATATATATTGAAGAAATATTTTATTTAATTGGA
>CABFWB010000136.1:282155-292593 GCA_902151455.1 Timema bartmani | reverse complement strand
TTTTTTGCTTTTTGCGTACTATTGTTAAGATAAAGTAATTAATGTAGGGGTCTGAAATTAAGTGCAACTAGATCCTCATAAATGAGCTGTACACGACGAAATATTTATAGTATAATAATATTAATATTTATTTATGTAATTCATTTTATTAGTAATGCTATAAATATTTCACCATATACAACTCATATGAACGTCAGTAAAATTAATTTTAAAAAACAAGCGTAAAGGCATTAAATCAGTAAATATACGAATAAAACCAAACTAGAACACTTCAAAAGTTTCGAATTAAAATCGTCGACCCCACATTTCCTTATATTTATAACTTGCTCATTTTTGCACACAGAAAAATTAATTGGTTGAGTTCTAAATATTTCACGTGCTACAGTACTCCTTTATTTTTTACTTTACAACACACCTCTACATAACCACTTAACATGGATGTGAAATTATACATACCTATAGCAAGTTTTGGTACGAAGAAACTTTTGGAAAATACAACAAAACTTTATTTTTTGCAGTCAACATCGATAACGCTTTACTATATTATTATTGTTGTTATTTATAGGTATTGATAATATCTATCAAAAAGTGACAGGTACAGATCACACATGACGTATGAATACATGAAAGTAGCAGCTGTCAGATAAGGTTCTTTCTATAAAAACTGGACCATAGCAACATGAAAAGAAGTAGACATAGTAGGATGTTTTTAGAAAAGCTAGTAATATCTGGAGGTTATTGAATGCAAGAGGTACCAACCAACAACTGCACGAGACTTGAAACTTCTCCAACCCCTCCTCTCTACCCCCTTGACGTTATACAACAATGGGCAAAAAACCCCAGGTACCACAACAGACATCATTCTCAGAAGAACTATACCATTTCCTGTAAAAACGGCCTTGTTTCGCAAGAAGCTATATATTACGTCAGAAAAAAAAAAGAAGAAGAAACCCTTGCGTGTCTGCAGAATTGCTAAGAATCTATTCATTCAAGAGAGAGACGAAGAAGGGTATAAACTCATCCTCGTAGCCGAGTGGTTAGGGAGGTTAACAAGGTAAAGCAAAAAATAGTTTGTAACAGTGGTGTTAAGCCTGGGGTACGCGAAGACATCTTTGGTGGTACGTAGATTTAAAATAAATAGATACGGTGCACTGCAAAGACTCTCTCTCACTTTTATCTTAAAATAAAGACATTTATTCGTGTTTCTGTAACAGTTTCTATTATTTCATTTATGGTCTTTGTTGGTTTCCACAGAAATGTACATTTAGTTTCACATATCTTATCGCACGGTATGTATTAAAACCTCGTGAGATTTGTGAAACGAAATAATGTACGAAATTGGAAATATCTGCTTATGTAAAGTGCCCTTAAATTCATTTTCATTGGAACATGAGAGGTGTTCATTTGTTTGCAATGTTAAACAATGTGTGGATACAGAATCTTATCAAAATCATTAGCGAGAATTTTGAGAAAATCAACGTTATCTCTGTAGACTTGCCTTAATTTTAGCGTTGGCTACCTAATTCCAAAAACTCCTCGGGGGGGAACTTATGAAAACCCTGGTTTTCAGTTCATCACGTGATCGCGTTTCTACTCTGTTTTAGTTTTTCATTGGACACGTGAACAGCTTGATTCACACGTTCGCCCAAGAAGAGCAGAATTTGCTTGAATGGCGCAGCTATCCACGCTGTAGTCCGGTCATCGCGACTGGAGAAATTGTTTCAGTTTTATCGATTCTCCGCGAAACAATCTTATCGTGAATGGGAAGATCAAATTCAAATTTCAACTGACTCAAAACAGTGCGCATGCGTTGGCAAAACCAAGATACAGGCAGCTTGTTTTTGTGAGGAGATTTGAAATAACTCGTTAAATGGACATAGGTTGTGTTCTTACTCTGTTTTAATTTGTTTCACGACACACAACACAATAGTATAAAAATATCCAGCGTGATGTTATTTAAAATAGATTTATATTCTCGAAGATAAAATGTCTTTATAATCAACTTTCTATACCTTGATAAAGGTAGGAAGCCCGTTCTGGAAGGCCTTTATCTCGTACAAGAATCCTACTGTATAGTAGTATTTTGGTACGAAAATAAAGACCTTATAGTCTGACACCTTAACTCAGGCGGTAGCGTGTCTGCCCGTTGAGCTATGGGAGGTGCCAGGTTAGATTCCCGGCATGGCCAAAAAATGTATCATTGGTTAAGTGTGTGTGTTTCCTCTTCCACATTGATGAATTAACGGCCAGGAGGCTGTATGTTGTGTGTTTTATAGATTTAAGTTAGTTTATAAGTCATGTGCTGATCAGTCAGTTCAGAAAGTGCTAGTAAATACCTTAAGATGGGGTGCTAGTGAGCGAAAGTTTAGTGCATTAATTTTGCAGTTTTTATAGCATAAACATTTTTTGGCCAAAATAGATAAAATATTTCTTCTATAGAAACATAGAGATATGTTTTCTGCACATGCTAATCTCAACAGTTCTTGAATATCTGTCATGAGCATAGCGGCATTTGGTGACAAACTTTTTAAATGCAGAGAAAAAGTTGTCACTAAATTCCAGGACACCTTTGACAGATATTAAAGAACTGTTGAGATTAGCATGTACGGAAAGCTAAACTCTATGTTTCTATAGAAGAAATATTTGATTTATTTTGGCCAAAAAAAGTTTATGCTATAAAAACTTCGAAAATACTGCCCTAAACTCACGTTCACTAGCACCCCACCTTAAATAAATAACAAAAAAGGCATTATAGAATGGTAGCAGGAAATGCGTTCTGAAAGGGGTTTTATCCAGCAAAAATATTACTATATAGTAGGATTATAGTACGAAATAGCCTTCCAGAAAGGACTTCTTAACTAAATCAGGGTGTAGTTTGTGCTGCAAAGCAGTACGGGTCAACACGCATTTCTGCTAGCGTGTAAATTAACACTAAAGCAGATTCTATCATCTATTTTACATGAACGTGTGAATCAAGATTAAGGTGGGGGAGTGTAGAGAACGCGAGAAAGGGAAAGTGTTTTTTGCAGTTTTTATAGCAAAACTTATATTTTTTGCAAAAAAAATCAAATAGTTCTCCAGTAGAAACATAGGAGTTTAATTTTCTTCGCATGGTGATATCAACAGTTGTTGAATATTTGTCATGAGCATAGAGACATTAGATGAGAAACTTTTTAAAATAAGAGAAAAAGTTGTCATTAAATTCCAGGACAACCTTGACAGATATTCCAGAACTGATCATATCATCATGTGAAGAAAATTAAACTATGTTTCTAATGGAACAATCTTTTAATTATTTTGACAAAAAAAAATGTTTTGATGTAAAAACCACCAAAAAACACTCATCTTAAGACATAGTTATCTCGCATCACTTTCCATCCTATATATCAGGTCACCGGCAAGGTTGACACATGCTTCCGTTCAATCTGTGCGACGCATGAGGCAACCTAGCTCGAGTTCTCTATGCCTTGTTGCCGCGAGACCACGGAGGGGCGGGCAAATATTTACGTACATCTCTCTTCAGCCCAAGCTCTCCGGAGCCGAGCGCGTGCAAGTCCCAGCTCGAAACATTACACTCGCCGCACCCAATGTTTGTTCCACAGGGTTCAACATTACTGGCGACTTACAAAAATAAAGATTACTCCCCTTCAGTTGCTAGAATTTAAAAAAAAAAACTGCATCCTTTGCCTTATGAAGGTCAACCATCCAAGTACTAACAACGCTCAAAGTTGATTAAATTACACCGTATTGAAAGCTTTCTACAGTCCGATTTTCATAGAAAGATCATATCTGACCCCTAAAAAACTTATTGGATAAACTTTCATGTATTCATACGTCAAGCTAAATGATGTATGTTTTGATGGACATTTATATATATATATATATATATAAATTTTAGCACTGCGTCTTACAAGCTGTTCGGGTTATACGCGTTCGATAATGTGCTAAGAATGAGGAGGGTTGAATTTAGAGGACGTGTAACCGCATTTGCGTAAGAGGGTGGAGATACATAGATAGGAAATAATCGCCCTCAGTACACTCGACTAGCTTCCGAACCCCGACCTCCCCATCATCGGCAGTCCAGTTTATTGCGAGAGTGACGCTTTAAACCATGTGACCACCGAAGCTGGTCTAGATAATAGTATCAATTTCTATAAAATAATAGCCTACTAATAATGTAGTAAAATGTGACCAATGTTGGCCGCAAAGAAATTAGTTTGAATTGTCTAAAATGTTCTTCCAACCAAAATCAGCCTAGGCCCCTATATCTAAATCGGATCGCCATAGACACAACCTTCTTTTTAGAACGGTTAAACGCTTCGGTGGCTGCGTGATCTAACGCGCTACTTTTGTAGTAAACTAGACTGTCGATAACGGAGAGATCGAGGTATGAATCCCGGTCGGGTGTAATGAGGGTGTTTTTTTTTTTTTAAATGGATTTCCACTCTACCGACACGCAAATGCGGTTACATTTCATTTTAATTTAACTTCCATAATCCCTAATACCATTAGCGTAATTAGTACATAAGCGTATAAACCGAACGGGTAGTAAGACGCGGTGCTAAAAAAAAAATACTGTTAAAAAGAGTCTCTAAATTTGTTTTCATTTGCCAAGCAAGCATTCTGACGTCACTTTTGGCAGCTGCAAGCTACCCTAAATGTAGTGACTACTACAAAATGTTGGTTATTCTAGATTTACCTTATTATATATCTTCTAAAAAAAAGAGGTTCTTAGCGTGACAGCCCTACTATAAGTATGTAAAGATCGAGTGTTGTGTTCCCTCAATGTTATCACATTTATACTAATATTATTTTACGTTTCACGTTAATTTGTTGGTCACATCCTATTCTGCTTAGTACTTAAATAATGTTGACCTTGAGGACTACAAACTGAACAGGCAACAATTAAATCAAGTTCTCAAACACACTTTACAAGTAATTTACACCCCATGTACGGGGACCCTTTATTTTTTATTATGAAAACTTTGTAACTCGGTAAAGAGAAACAAAATTCTTTTTGTGGTTTCTAGTTCAGCACTTTATTTTTTTAAGGCGTAACTTTATTTAATGGCAGCTTCTATATCAAAAGCTAGTCGTTTTATTTTTCTAAGGTCACACATAGTTTTCGCCTACACGGTCAAAGTGAAAGGAGCGGGAAATATAAACGAAGAAACGCGAAACTTTGCGTGTACACAACATTTAATTATCACTTTGTAACCAGCTTCGGTTGTCGAATGGTCTAAAAGCAGAAATGTTTAACTTGCGGTCCGCATGCGGCCGTATTCATGATTTTGTGCGGACCACGGACCTTATGATGACCATAATGCAGTGAGACTCCGTTCTTCTTTTATATATATATTTATATATTTTTTTTAACACTGCGTCTTACTACCCGTTCGGAGTTACACACATGTGTACTAATCACGCTAATGTGTTAGGGGGTAAGGGAGGTTATATTTAGAGGAAGTGTACCCACATTCGCGTGGAAGGAGAGTGAAAAACCAATTTAGGTAAAATATTCGTTCAGTTCAACCAACTGGGATTCGAATCGTCGATATCCCCGGTCATCGACACTCCCAGTCTATTGCGCGAGTGACGTCTTTAGACTCTTCGACAACCGAAGCGGGTTTTGACTCTTTTCTTGAATTCAATACTGAGTTATGCACGAAAACATCCCGTCCTTTGTGTACTGGGCATTATAGGCCGTAATCTAGACCTAACCAGGTGTTACAACTCACATGGTATTGGACCGGACTCTAACCCAACAAGCGGGGTGACGGGGGGAGGGCTCACCCTTAATTCGCCCGGTGTCGGGAAGGAGTGTAAAGGAGTCTTCTTACTAACCGACGCAAAAACATTCGTTTTGAACCACACATATTTAGTTTTGCACAGCACAACTCCATTAAAAAAAAAACTTGAAAATAATTTCAGATATTCAAACGCAACAAATGCAATAGTTTTAGAGTTTGCCCTCAAGTTTAATTTCAACCAAGACCCACTTCGGTGGCCGTGTGGTATAAGGTACTACTCTCGCAATAGACTAGATTTCAGATGACGGGGATATCGGGGTTCGATCCCGTACGGGTGTATTGAGGGTGGTTTTTCCTGAATGGTTTTCAACTTTCTCTCCATACAAATGCGGGTCCGCGTCCTCTAAATTTAACCTTCATCATCTCTAACCCCTTAGGGTGATTAGTACATAAGCGTATAGCTTGAATTGGTACTAGGGCGCGGTGCTAAAAGAAAATTCGTCAGAACATTTCAAAAATGAGTTCCAATAAAGCAATAACAGCAATTTTAGTTCTCTTATCACACACATGTATCGAATACAGCGCTGGGTGTTTGGATATCTTACTAGTCTCGAGCCGGGTGTGGCCCAGATATGTTGATACGTCATTATTATTATTATTATTATTATTAAAGCCTTTTTGATTACCTCCCCTTCCCCTGGGATTCAATGATTTTAAAATTGTACCTAAAAGTATATCTCTCTCTTTCAGTATATCATCAATACGATAGCAAATTCTTTAAGCTAGCCTTAAAGCCAACAACTTTAGTCCCCTCCCTCCCACCTCCCCTATTTGACCCCCAACACTCTATTTGATGGCTACATGTTGGTGTCGCCCTCTGTGGTATTGGGGTGAATTTGCTCTCCTCAGGACTCGGATGTTCGTGGGTTCAAACCCGGTCGAGGTCAACAGATTTCTCTTGATCGATAAAAAATCCGTAGCACAGCTTCTTTCGGAGGTGAAGTGAAGCCGTCGGTTCCATGTCCCATTGCCTTTACTGGCAAAATTGGTAGGCCCTTTCGCGCTCGCTCATATACATTCAGTGTGGAAGGTAAAGGGAAACTATACCAGATGGTGCGGGAAGCACCAACCAGCTGAAAGGCTGAGTAAATGCCCAGCTCCAAATGGAGAGAAATCACATCCAACCAACCTTCAGGTTTTTGACTTAAGAAGAAAATGTATATATATATATATATATAAAATAGGCTCTAGACACCCCCTCCTCCAACCCACCCCCTTCACCTAATTACTAGGCTGCGAGCCACGTGAACATTTTACGGAAAATGTATCAGAAAATTTATCGGAAAGTTTTCATCTCAACTCATTCTTAGCACTAGCACCAAAAAAAAAAAACTCTAGTATTATTATTATTATAATATTCATTTCATAGCTCGCTTCACTTTTTAATACTGTTATTAGACTATTATTATTATCATCATCATTATTACTATCATCATTATCATTATTGTCATCATTATCCTCAGTCATTATCATTATTATTATCATCAATATCATTATTGTCATCATTATCGTCATCAGTATCATCATTATTGTCATCATCATAATAAATATTATTATTGTCATTATTATCATCATCATAATAAATATCATTATTGTCATCATTATCATTATTAGGCTAAGGTCATGTATTTTAGAATTTTAATTTTACTTTCAAGTAGTTTCGTAACAAGCTCACAGCTTCACAAGTTTATTCTCTCAACATTTTCATTTATTCATGTTTACAAAAATTTATATATATTTTTGCCCCAACGCATATAGCTTTATGTAAATGATACACGCAATTTTAAGAGGAAATGTACCCGAAATTTGTGAGTAACAAGCTTGGGAAACCACTTAAGAATAAACCCTCAATACACCCAGCTGGGTTTCAATCCTCATCCATCCCGGCAAACCAGACTAAATGCGTCCGACATATAGCCCGCGTGTCCAGTGATGCGAGTTAGATTTTATTTACTTATTTAAATGTTAAAAAATATCGTAATGGTGGGTAACTAAAATATTGCCAATCAGCACTTAGGTTAAATGTTGACAAAACCTCTTAACAGCAGGCCTACAAGAGTTTGGTGTTAACTGGGATGAACACAAAATATTTTCTATGAGCCTATACATACAGTAGCCCCATGGCTTCTTTGGTGCTGACTGACAGTTCACAGCTGACTTCTGACAGTCAACATTTAGGCATATACCTAAATTTTGACGGTCAGAAGTGACAGCTGCTAAACACATGTTTTTTGCAGATCATATGGTTCGGCGTAATAATTTGGTCTGGTAGCTTTTCAAAGCCATCAGATGTGAGCTGTCAGTCAGCACCAAAGAAGCCATGGGGCTACTGTACATAGGCCTGAAAACATAGTTTAAAAGTTGACATTCCCCCCCTCCCTCTGAAAAGTCCAATAATCCACATATTTTGGTTTAAGAGCTCAGACGTCCGGGAAACGAAAGGTAACTTACGTGGAGTTACAACACATTGTATTGTCATCTATATTTTCCTCCTCCCCTGTTCTTATATTGCCGGACAGCTCCAACAAGGAACTTTTTAAAAAAAATAGTTTTATCACCGCGTCTTATTACCTGTTCGGATCATACGCATATATGGTAATTACTCTGATGGGGTAGCGACGAAGAAGGAAGCATTTTAGAGGTAATCTACCATCATATGCATAAAAGGAGAGTGGTCAGCTATTAGGGTAAACCACCCTCAGTAGACCCTACTGGTGTTCAAACCCCGATCTCCCCATCTTTAGCATGGCAGTCTAACATAAGACTGACGTCTTAAGACCATTCAGCCCCTTAAGCGGCTCCTACGAACGTTATAAACCCACTTGGTTCCGGCGTTTATAAATTTCTACTCGACTATTTTTAACGTCTTAATTCGCTGATTTTGGTCTCCCCATTACTCCTCTCTGACCCAAATTGAAGCAGAGACTTATGTTAGAGACGTCCCGTAGTCTGGAATGCCACCCACGCCACATCCTGACTCCGAATTGTTCCAGAATTGGGCGAAAAGAGTGATCCACTGGTGCTATTTCCCCACGCGCTCTGTGTGTGAGAGTGTGAGTGTGCGTGTGCGCGCAGGTGATTAATTTCCCCTGCATTGCTGCAAGCAGCTCGTCACACGCGGGGGAACTCATTAGGCAAGTATTCGAGGAGCGCTTGGACAGTAGCTAGGCCGTGGGCACGTCGCGTAGAGGAACTTTGGGGGGGAGGGGATGTAGAGGACGCGAGAAAAGGGAAGTGTGTTTGTAGTTTTTGTAGCAAAACATTTTTTTGTGCTCAAAATAAATAAAATATCGCTTCAATACAACCAGAGAGTTTAGGTTCATTCACAAGATAATATCAATATTTGTTGAATACCTGTCCAAGGGTGTCCTGAAATTTAATGAAAACTTTTTCTCTTCATTTAAAAAGTTTCCCATCTAATGTCGATATCCTGTTGACAGATATTCAACAACTGTATAAAATTAAACTATGTTTCTACTGGAGCAATATTTTATTTATTTTAGCCGGAAACATGTTTTGGTACAAAAACTGCAAGAACACCGGCCTTCTCTAGCCATCCCTTCAGCTTTATACCTTAAATACTCAACATAGGCCTACACGCTTCTATTCCTCAACTTTCTTATAAATAGACATAAGTGAGAGCTATAAAAAGTTACTAGATTTTATTCATACGTCAAGTTATGTGAGCCGCAGTTGTCACTTCTGATAAATATTTTAGCAAGAAAGTTACGCGTTGGACCGGGTGATCACCGATGCAAGGAGTCTAGACAATCTATTTTAGCGATTTTTCACCTGGTTAGGCCTACAACTCGTTTAATAATATTATTATTATTATTATTATTAGTTCGATATTTCGATGGGACTGTTGAGTAAGGGAAAAAACTAGAATAAATGCATAGGTATGAACTTGAATATTGTATTCATGCGTGTCTGGGCTACATCACTCGTAGCCCAGTTTGTGGGAAGATTAGCCAGTACCAATGCTAGATTTCTGTTTAAAGCCATTTAATAATTTCTCATTCATATTTGTTTTTTTCGCATGTTTTAAACCGTGTACATCCTCTCTAATTTTTTAAAATCAGATAGTTTTTATAAACTATTTGGAGTGGCCCTGCCTCAAAATAATTTTTTGAAAAATGGTTTAGTCTAGAAGCTATGAGCAGTCTTTGCATTAATTTTTAAATTATAAGCCACCATTTAAAGTGTTCCTCACCTATAAATTTTTGAAAAGTGGATGCCCTTAGAAGCTATTTAGAGTGATCCTCACCTTAATTTTTTAGGATTGTTAGATATCTCTATAAGATAATCTTTGAAGTGGTCCTCCACCGACAAAATTTTTAAAATTGAATTTCAGAAACTCGACTATTTGGGGTGGTCCTCGCCTGAAAATTCTTCAAAATTATATGTATCTAGGCGCTATTTGGAGTTTTCCTCTCCTAGATATTCAAGAAATTTGGATGACCTTGGAAGCTATTTAGAGATTTCCTCACCCGACTTTTTTCTGGCAGTTAGATGCCTCAAGCCTAGTAGTTATTTGAAGCGGTCTTCTCCGACAAATTTTTGACAATATAATGTATCTAGAAGTCATTTGGAGTTTGATTTAAGGCCATCTTTCAGCTTCATATTCG
>CABFWB010000136.1:259539-282040 GCA_902151455.1 Timema bartmani | reverse complement strand
ATAGAATGCATCTAGAAGTCATTTGGAGTTTGATTTAAGGCCATCTTTCAGCTTCATATTCGATCATATCGGAGGATTTGAAATATATCTAAGGGGGGAGGGGGGGATTTATTCCCGGGAGGAGCAAATTATTTCCAGTGGATCAGAGTCCCCCACAGTTCCGCCGCTCCTGCTGTCCACACATACTTTATATTCGGTATTCGTGGATGAACTGCTCTCAGGCGATTATTAGTCTTCTTTGATGTGTGGTAGTCTACAGTCTTTATGCGGAACAATGTTCGTTACTCGCTATGCACGACAAATATTCGTACATGGAAACGATTTTTTTTCCACACTTGCGTGAGTCATATCGAACATTTATTAAACGTTGACGAATAAAGCAAGTGTTCGAAAATTGAATAAAAGTGGACGAATAAAGCACATGTGGACCCAGCTTAAGAGGTGTCTGCACGTAAAAAGAAAAAAAATGTATAATTTAACTGTGTTGTATTTTCTTTCTAATATTTAAACTTTCATTTTGTTTTTTGTATTAATTTTTTAACTTTCACAGTGGGGTCAACTAACCCTTTGACCCCCCCCCCCTTTTCCGCCCTGAATCCACGCCTGTGAAGAGGTAAGGGTGATAGTGAGAATGAGGGTGTGGAACCAGTCGAAACACTTAAACCTAACAACTTAAGCCCAGCTAACTAAACCCTGCTGATCGTTGGGGTGATTCCCCTTTTGGAAAAAATATCCTTGGTAACATCCGGGAATAGAACCCGGGACCCTTAGAATGGCAACCAGGTGCATCGACCATTCACTATACCAGAGGGCGTGTTAGTATAAATCTACAGATTTTTTTATTTTATCTAAAAAACAATAAACATGCACATGCGGACTAAATGTCTGGCTCATCTATAGCCCAATTTTCATAAGAAATTACATTTATAACAGCTTGAAAAAGTAACTAGGCCAATACCCTGGTTTTGGCAGGATGCCCGTTATGGAAGGCCTTGTTTTGTACAAGAATACTACTGCATAGTAATATTTTGTTGGGATGAACGACCTTCTAGAACGCTAGCAGCAAAGTCCGTTCTGGAACCGGCTTCCTATCGAAAACATGGGATGGATTTACTCTCACGTATTCATACGTCAAGTCATGTGATGTGCAACTGTAAATTTCAATGTATAATATCAATATATATAAAACAATAATAAATAATTATAAAATGTTATCAATGTTGACCACAAAAAAAAAGTTTATATTCTCTAAAAGGGGCTCCAAATAAGATAATAAAGGTAGAATCTGGTTTGTTATGGTGTGCGTAGGTTACAGGGGATTTTTTTTTCATTAATGGTTCCCCCATATCCTTCCACACAAATGCGGATTTTGTTCCTCTCAATTCTACCGCCCTCCCCTGCCCTATAAGTATGATATATATATATTTAGCGCCACTTCTTACTACCTGTTGCAGTTACAGGCTACATATATGCTACTAATTCCGCCAATGAACTAAGGATGAGGAAGGTTAAATTTAGAGGAAACGAACCTGCATTTGCGTGGAGGGAGAGTGGACAGCAATTTAGGAAAAAACCACCCTCAGTACACCCGTCCGAGATTCGAACCCCAATCTCCCCGTCATCGGCAGTCTAGCCTATTTCGAAAGTGACGCCTTAGACCATGCGGCCACCGAGGCAGCTCCTATTAGTATAAATATGCGTATAGATCGGACGGGTAGTAAGACGCGCGGTGGGAAAACAATATTGTAATGCTGTTATTGCTAGATAGATAAGCCTTTACCCCCCCGGGACGCGTTTGATTTATTTAATCATTTCAAAAACTAATCGAAACCTTTTTCTGGCGCTCGTTACAAAGTTAACGAGAATGCAATGACTCAGAAGGGTTGCAAGCACCAAGTGCTCGAGTGCTCATTGGTTTAAAATGAACGTGAGAACAACCCCTTCTGAAAGGGAGCGCACTCTTGTTATATAAAAAGGGGTGTCCCTCGTAAAATAAAAGACGTATAAAATATATTTTATTATTAGGGATATTTTACGTGCACCTTTTTTGAACTGGCTTATTGAATAAGCATAAGGCGCTTATATATCAACTTAATTTTAGAGAGTAAAATATCGTGAGGTTAAAAAACGTGGCCCGTTGAGAGAGAAAAAAAACTACGAGGCAGGGCATTTTTTCAACATTTTTACAAAAAAAACACCACAATATTCGTTGCCTTCATTTTGGGATGTTTCATAAGTACAGTTCAATTTTCATACGAAGGGCTGACAGCAAGAAAAGTTACTAGATCCACTTTCACATTTCCATTCGTCAGACCACGTGATCTGCAGCTGTAGCTTTTTTTATCCACACGTCTTACTACCTGTTCAGGCTATACGCATATATGATCATTACTCTAATGGGGTAGGGATGAGGTAGGAAGCATTTTAGAGGTAATTTACACACATTTGCGTGGAAGGAGAGTGGTAATTTAGGAAAAACCCCTTTCAGAAGACCTGACCAGGATTTGAACCTCGATCTCCCCGTCTTCAGCAGGCCTGCCTAGTACGAGAGTGACGCCTTGGACGATTCGACCACTGAAGTGGTTCTAGTAACATTAAGAGTATATAGTACTATATTATCAATGTTGACACAAAAAAATATGTTATTTTAAGGTTATTCCTACCAAAATACTACGGTAGCTCCAGTAACACAACTATAAAATAAGGTTTCTTCCTACACACACTCCAGTAGCCACGTGGTCTAAGGCGTCAGTCTCACAATAGAAAATACTGCCGATGAGAGGAAGATCGGGTGTACCGAGGATTTTTTTTCCCCCGAATGGTTTCCCACTCTCCCTCCCCACAAATACGGGAACACTTCCTCTAAATTCAACATTCCACATCCTCTTAAAACAAATTAACGTAATTAGTACGTATGCGTACAACCCGAACGGGTAGTAAGACGCAATGCTAAAAAAAAAAGTTCCTAGAATGACGACGAGACTATAGTGGTTATTTGAGAGCTAGGACGCCACCTTGGACAACCCCTTTTATCGGAGACAGTAACAATGCGCCAACTCAAGTGGGCCGCCTTTATATCCACAAATTACTAGACACACAATAGTCTAGCACTTAACTGCTATAAGTGAACAAATGCCCCCTGCTCTAACCCCCCCTACCCCCCAAAAAAAGTCAGCTTGTAAGGTCTTACCTTTGGTTTTACTCAGTGAATATTAGAAACACATTTTACTTGACAAGCCATCCGCATGCAAATTTCAACCTTGAATCCAAAACTTAGAACCTTAGTAAACAAATATTACGTAACCAGCATCGATGGTCGTGTGATCTAAGGCAGCACTGTCGCATACAAAAAGAAAGGGGTTTGAATCCCAGTCGGGTGTAATAAGGTTTTTTTTTCCATAAATGGTTTCGCGCTGATCCTCTACACAAACGCGGGTACAATTACTCAAAATTCAACCCTCCTCATCCCTAACTCACTGACGTAATTAATTGTAGCCTTTGTCTACCCCGAAAGATAGCGACGTTACCTTTCATGGTTCCACCACGGCACAGCTTATGATATAGGGTCAAGTAGGACAGTTTCCTTTCAGGGTAGACAGAGTATGGCCCGAAGAGGTAGTAAGATGCGGTGCTAAAAAATAATTGAAATTTTATTTATTTCCTTTCACAAAGTAGCTACGTACAGAAGAAAGTTGAGAATATCATGGATGGAGATGGTATCTAATACAGAAGGGCTAAGAAAAGCAAATTTAGGAATAAAATATTTGGAAAGGTATACAGCAAAGAAGAGTTAACATGGTAGGCCATATAGTGAGACATGAGAGTTTGACAAAGATAAATAAAGAAGATGTATAAGGGAACAATTTAAGAGGGAGACCAAGATTGGAATACATGAATCAGAGAGCGGACGATGTTGGTAGAAGAAGAAGGTACATAGAAGGTACAAAGGTGTAAGAAATTCAAGAGGCAAACCAAGAGAAGAGTTCATGAATCAGAGAGCGGACGATGTTGGCAGAAGATGGTACAAAGATGTAAGAAATTTGGCCCAGGATAGGCAAAAATGTAGGGCTGCAACAA
This sequence comes from Timema bartmani, assembly GCA_902151455.1. Classification (NCBI taxonomy): domain Eukaryota; kingdom Metazoa; phylum Arthropoda; class Insecta; order Phasmatodea; family Timematidae; genus Timema; species Timema bartmani. The sequence continues at coordinate 277,963 of CABFWB010000136.1, read as the reverse complement.
ACCAATCGCAAGATTGATGGCCTGATTATGGTGAAAAAGTATCAAAAAGGAGCTGTCTAATATTCATTTGCTATGATTGTTTTATAATCTAAAAAAAATTGTAATAAATAAACACGCTATAAGATGTAAAGTATACAAACCTAGAAGGAAAAAAACAACCTATTTCAATTCTTTCTCTGGAATAGCTGGTTTGGTTATCCCCTGCGGCAAAGCTGTAGGACAAGGATCGGCAGGAAGTGTTTTGACGATCCGGTATGATAGGTTTCGAACGCAAGCACGCACGCCTATCGCGAAGCTATCATACCTACCCGTATGTCTGTCATGTCCACACAGAACTCAAGAAACTACTTTAAAAAACATCGCCCTGAGGGTTCACAGTAGCCTACGTACACCGATGATCGGGTGGTCAGATAGCCTCGTCCAGTTTCTAACTTGACTTTAACGGACGTTTTTTCGGCCACATCCGGAACATGAACAGATGTTTTTTTATATATATATAAGAGTTCCCCTTTCACTTGTCCCTCTTTCTCCCCTTTTCATGGAAAAAAAAAAGGGAATACAACACTTGTTTCCTTAGAGAAGAGTATACATAAAAAAAGTTTCCTTTTCTTGTCTTCCTATTGTCTTCTTCCCTTCTTTTATTCCTATTCAGTCCGTTTCGAATGCCAAAAGTTCCAAAGGATACGATATCACACACACGTGACATTTCACCGAGACGCCTGGTACTCACTGCATGAGTAGCTGAACGGCTGAACATCGATTATAGTGGATGATCAAACAAAGAGAACGCGAGTTGTCCGTATTTTTGCCGTTTTTATGATAAAAAAAACAACATTTTTTTGACCAAAATAAATAAAATAGTCTTGTTTCAACTGATTCCTTTAGTTTAATTTTACACATACAGTAGCCCCATGACTTCTTTGGTGCTGACTGACAGCATACAGCTGACGGCTTTGAAAAGTTACCAGACCAAATTATGTATCCCTACGCCAAACCATAAGATCTGCAAAAACATGTGTTTAGTAGCTGTCACTTCTGACAGTCCAAATTTAGGTATATAACTAAATGTTGACTGTCAGAAGTCAGCTGTGAGCTGTCAGTCAGCACCAAAGAAGTCATGGGGCTACTGCAGTGATCTCAACAGTTCTTGAATATTTCTTGTGAGCTTAGCGGCATCTGACCAAGAACTTTTTTAAATGAAGAGGAAATGTCCTGATCAAATTTCACTAGTGACAAATATTCAAACATTGTTGAACTTCTTTTTTTTTGGTGTAGAAAATGAAACTAAACGTATCTACTGAATCGATGTTTGATTTTGGCCAAAGACCTTCCATCCCCTAGTAAAACTAACATCGGCAGTGGTATTCGACCTTTTTTTGTCTGCGTACCCCCAGAAATAATTTCTCTTCGGCTTTGTAACCTCCAAAGTTGTTGATTCATAATGCAAGTTATATATATTATAATATATAAATCAAATATAAATTTAATAAACCGCATCCAAAATAATGTATTAAATATACAGAATTTACCATAACATGTGGGACCCCCTTGAGCGGTGGACAGAAGACACAAACACAATTAAAAAATTAACATAAGCATGTGTCCCATTTGACTGTTTCCTAACTATAGTCATGTTTGTGCTCCAGTAATGTGGAGCTGCTTAACATTTTAGGAAGTACTTAAAATGGCCAACTTCGGCCTGAATGCAAGCATTGCAATGCGATGTATTTTTGGAAGAGTGCAGCATTCTAAGATACAAAGTCTGCGGGCTGACATATATTTATATGTGTGTATTTATTTTAAAAATTAATTATTCTTTAACGATAAAAATCCACAGCATAACATCCTTCAGAGGGGAAGTAGAGCAGTCGGTCCTTGTCGAGTGTGGCAAGTAAAAGAATCCTGGAAGGTATGTGAAAATCGGGGATGTTGAGTTCCTCCACGACACCTCAAGGAAGGGATTATAAGTTCTCCGAGTGATTTGGGGGATGGGAGTGTCGAGTTCCTCCACGGAGATAATTAGTCCGATATCAATGGCAGAGTTCCTTCACGACACCTCAAGGAGGGGATCTTCGCACAGTAAATTACAAAATTAAATAAGAAAGAAATTCGTTAACGCATGAAAGGTTAGGTTAAGTTAGGTTGGGTAAGAACCANATTTTTTTAGGGGTCGTGAAAGAAATCAACTCCCCCCCCCCTTCCGCCCCTTCCCCCCCCAAGAGAAGTAATTAGAGCCTTCACCCCCCCCCCCCCCAAACCACTAAGTGGAGGAACTGGACCATAGAATTAAGTGACCTTTATAGAAAAGGTGATTAAATCAGCTTTCTTGGAGGAACCCGAACACGCCCGTGAAAATACTTTTCCGCCAAACTAGTAGGCCCTTTAGTGTCAGCTCAAAGAAATTCATTATGGAAAGGAACAGGGAACCATCACACTTCCCTAATTCCCCTAGTAGTACATATGATTTCTACCAGATGGTGCAGGCAGCAGTAACCAGCCCAAGGGCTGAGTGCATGCCCAGCTCCGGATGAATAGATATATATCCGATCGTGTTATTGACTTAAGAAGAATATATAATGTGTATGTATATTTATTTTTTTAATATGATGTACCCCCTAATATGTACCTCAGGTTGAATAACACTGCTCTCTAAGGTGTTAACTCTTCTAATAAACTCTATTGCTGGTTAAGGATAGGAATCGAATCCTAGTCAGGTGTATTGAGGTTTGTCTTTGCTAAATGGTTTCGGACGGGTAGTAACCTAAGATGCGGTGCGTTAAAAAATTGACTAGAACGTCAACTACATAGCTAAAACATCACAGTTCGACTCTAAGGAGGTGGTTAATATAATTTAGTATCTGTAAAGGGATCCAACCTCACACCCAAATAGGGCTTACTATAGTAAAATTTTCATCGGAAGGACTTTCTTTAGAAAATACAAAATTTCAGAATTTATAACATTTTACTAGAGTAATAGGGTCTATTATTATTTTACAGGTATTAATAATATTTATAAAGAGTCACACTTGAACCTATGGCTTGACTTATGAATGCATGAAAGTAAATCTAGTAGCTTTTTTTTTTTTTTAGCTGTCGGATAAAGCCCTTCCTGTGAAAAGTGGACTGTACCATGCTTCTATGGGAAGGCAACGACAGCTTTACAGGGACAATGTCCTGCATGCAGGTGTCACAGCAGGACGGCGGTTACTTCAAGGTGATTAAGTTATCGAGTTTGAAACATACATGAATAACCTCTTTATCATACGAGCCTGTTACTACTCAAATAATAGATCACGAGTTGTAATAATTGTCCAAGACAAGTTGATAAGCAAAGTGTTCACATTAACAAAGTTAAGAAATGTGTATTGTTTGGCGCTTTATGTCTTATAATCTTATGTATTTTTATTTTCCCCGTGTCTTAGGGTCGAGACTGTAAAGATCTTTTCTAATTACAACAGTTCTTAGATGAAAAAAAAACTGTTGTCATCCGAATGAGCTTCCTATATTCTAAGCACTTGGATTAAAAGTACAGGAGAAATATGGTAAGAAGAACAGTTTAGAAAATAGTACCTATTTTGTTGTGGTCAACATTGTATCATATTACTACCGTATTTTTTCGATTCTAGGAGACCAATGATTGTTAGACCACCGCACCTTTAATTTTTCAGTAGTACCAACAGAAAAAAAAGTTTTGATTCTAAGAAAATAAATATAAAAATAAAATGCTTAAATACCCTATGTCTAATAAATGTTTTTACTAAAGAATTTAATTTACTAACAACAATAATAATTTATAACTTATTTATCAGTATCAGTAATTTAGTTATCAGTATTTTATAAGTTAGCATTTATCTGTGTTAAAACATATCTAAGGATTATAGGAAAATTAAAGTGTGCTGGTTTTGAAGTAGTCAACTAAAATTAGAAGTTACGATTGTCAGAAGTATATTTTAAATAAGTTTAAATTATATATGTGAAGGCTAATTATCTCTTTCTTCTGAATCAATATCAGTCAGATTCTTCTGAGCCATCTTTACTATCCCACAACATAATATCGTCTTCTGAGCCATAGAGAGCATTGATCGAAAAAGAACTGCAATTCTAAGACGCAATCTTTTTCTAGAGACGTTTAAATGGGGGGAAAAGTGCGTATAAGAATCGAATATTATTATTATTATTACTATTATTATTATTTAGCACGACGTCTTACTACCCGTTCGGGTTGTACGCTAAAATACTAATTACGCTAATGGATTAGAAATGAGGAAGGTTGAATTTAGAGGAAGTGAACCCGAATTTGCGCGGAGGGAGAGTGGAAAACCATTTAGAAAAAACCATCCCAGTTCACCCGACCGAGATTCGAACCTCGATCTGCCCGTCCTCGGCAGTCGAGCTCAACACGAAACTAGCGCGTTAGCAAACTACGCCACCGAGACGGGTTGAGAATCTAATAAATATGATAGTAATATGTAATGATAGTATCTATCAAACGTGATGGCTGTAGATCATATGATTTGATGTTTGAATACATTTAAATTGTTTTGGTAACCTGTAGCTTTCAGTATTCTTTCACCCAGAATCATCAGAGCAGGCCCAACTCAGCTCTCGGCTCGTGTGTGTGTGTGCGTGCGTGCGCGCGCAAAGTTTGAGAGTAAAATGCAAAAGAAAACACCTACGATATGTCAGAAATGTGTGTGCAGTGCATTCGTATTTGAATGATTACTCGACATTTTCTGCGGTGACGATGGGGGACAAAGCGACAAAGTTTCTTGTTAATAACTACAGTATGTCCCTATCAAGACGTAATGAAGATTTGTGCACAATCTTTATTTGTGAAGCCATCCTAAAATGGTCAAAAACGGTCTTTTCCAAAGCAGTTTTTATCCAAATATCATTTAATATTTCAACAGCGTTATTTATTAGAAACATCTATTAACTCTTCATCTCCATTAATGTTAAATCAGAAATGATCCTAGTGCAATAGTGTTCGTGTAAATCTACAATTTCTATCCGACTGTATCACAGATTTGATGGGCAAGTGATGCATGCTCTTAAGGTCATTCGACAATTCAAAAATGTATTGCATAAGTTTAACAAACGATTTAAAATCATTAGAGTTCACGAGTATTACTTTGACGGACTATAGGTCTACTATGGTCTTAGTGGAAACGTACTAGGTAAACTTGCTACCTCTCGGGGTTAACGAAGTGTACAAGTAGACATGTTGAATTAATAGTTCACACTGATTAAATCTGTTCAGTTAACATTATTACATAGCTATGGCCGGCAATGTTCAAGGTAATATAAATTTAACTTGGCGTCTGGCCACATTCTAATCCTCGTGATTGAGGGAAACCCCACAAAGATAGCCTTATTCCTACTATTAGACGTGCTTCTTCTGAACCAACAAAGAGTTTCATTCTAAAATTACGTTTGGATTTCAAAACCCTTGGGAATCAATAGAGGGGAACGTACTTACAAAATAAGAGTTTCGAAAAGTATATTATTATTATTATTATTATCACCGCGTCTTACTACCCGTTCGGGTTGTATGCAATTACGCTAATATGTAATGGTAGGATGATTGTGAGATGAAATAGAGGACTTACAGTTTAGCGTGGGATCCGAACCACGGTGGAGGCCTGGCATTCTACACATTCACAAGTTGTGATTAATACACGTCTTGTCAGAGGTGAAGGAAGGGTTTGGAAATCGGACAAATCTCTGCCGGGACTGAGGATTGAACCCCGTACCCCCAGCACAGAGGTCCGACACCTTACCCCTAGACCACCAGGTTACTTGTATCTTAATAAACAGTTAACATTCTCAAAAGTACTGTGGCCTTGATTTTTTTTATCCACCTGCTTCACACAAAATAATCAATTTTTCCTAGACTCACGCAGTTTGACTACAGGCAATAGAATGAATTTAAAAATAAAAATGTATACAGATATATTTATAAAAAAAATCCTTTGATAAGAAAAAAGAACAGGCTATATACACTTTATTGATGGCATGGATATGAAAATATAGTTAAGAAAATTGTGAAACATGGCTAATCATATTAAAATAGTAATAACATGGCCTGGAAGGTCTTATTAAAATAATGATATAGGCCTATAATTGTTATGACCTCGGACAAAATATGATTATTTATTAACAAAGTTGTATTCATGAGTGTACCGGTTTATGGCGAGAATGGTAATTCTAGATAAATTATACAAAGCGGTCAAATATTAAATAATATGTAAATATTATAGTTATTTTTCCGTCAAGTTTTGTTTCAATTTTATTTTTAACTGTGCAGTTGGCCATGTAGACCTATAAAATGAAATTGAGTTCTGTAGACAAATTAACTTTGTAAATAACATTGCATAACATAGCATGCCTAAGATAATCTAATGATAGAATGGACGTGCAATGGTAACGTAGTTCAGAACTGGTTCATTAGGACAAATTTAACACTTAAGCTCCCTTCTCGCGCGAGGTATGGGAGTAAAAGGGAAAAGAAAACATCTACGATATGTCAGAAATGTGTGCAGTGCATTCGTATTTGAATGATTACTCAACATTTTCCGCGGTGACGATGGGGGACAAAGAGACATAGTTTATTGTTAATAACTACAGTATTTCCCTGTTATGACAGAATGAAGATTTGTACACAATGCTTAGCTGTGAAGACATTCTAAAATGGTCAAAAACGGCCTTTCAATGCAGTTTTTAACCAAACTATAATTTAATATTTCAACAGTGTTATTTATTGGGAACATCTATTAACTCTTTATCGTCATTAATGTTTAATCAGAAACGATCTAAGTGCAATAGTGTTGGTGTAAATTTACGATTTCTAGCCGACTGTATTACAGATTTAATGGGTATGTGATGCACGCTCTTAAGGTCATTCGATAATTCAAAAATGTATTGCATAGTTTTAACAATTGATTTAAAATCATTAGAGTTCACTAGTTAAAAGGGATCAAACTTACTATTTTATGCCTTTTGCGTAGGCTAGGCCTACCATTTTAAAGGTAAAGTACCTAATTAATTTATGGGGCTGAAATTTAGCCCCATACATTAATTACTTTACATTAACAATGGTAGGCCTAGCCTACGCAAAGGGCATAAAATATTAAGTTAGACTCCTCGTGAACTCTAATGATTTTAAATAAGTGAATCACTATTTATAGCTGATAAGTTATACACTTGTTAAAATCGTGCAGTAAGATTTTTTTTTAACTGTCGAATGACCTTAAAAAACCAAAATAGGCCTACTGTAAGAAATAACTATATTTTTTAATATTTTCTATAGACTTTTACGTTCTTATGTAGGCCTACATGACAATGTGTTCAGACCCTGCTTCAATACTGTAATAAATAAAAGTAATTTTTGAGGAGGATTTTTTGTGTAAAAACTATGGAAGGAATATATTTTTTTAACTTTACAAACTCTAGTAGGTCTAGTGTAGCCTCTCTTAAGAATGTATCACAAAGTTTCCCAAATGTTTACACTTTACATTCTCCTTTGTATTAAAAAAATGAATTTCCTATTTCTCTATCAACAACCGCAACATTTGGTAACTATAAGAAAAATAGATCCATAGCCAAGGAGACCGTGGTTCGAATCCCGGTCTGATGCAATTAGCTGATTTTTTTCAATTTTGTTGTTGTTGTGAGAATTCCCTCTCATCGAATTATTTCAGGCTAGCTAGTTTGAAGTTGATAAACAAGAATGGTGTTTCCAAAGCGTGTTAACGTTTGTTAAAAACAAACAAAAATAGTTTTGCTCTATAACTAGAATCTAAACCCAAATTTTCTTATGAAAGGACATTATCTAACAACTATAAAAAATATTCTAGATCTATTTTCACGTATTAATACATCAAGTCATGGGATAAATATAATTACCTATAAACCCGCTTCAGTGGCCGCGTGGTCTAACGCGCTACTAGAATGCCAATTACGGGGAGATCGAGGTTCGAATCTCGGTCGGGTGTGGGCTACTGAGGGTAGTTTTTCCAAAATGGTTTTCCACTCTTCCTCTGCGCAAATACGGGTACACTTCCTATTAATATAGCCTTCCTAATCCCTAAAACCATTAGTGTAATTAGTACATAAGCAAATACACCGAACAGGTAGTAAGAAGCGGTGCTAAGAAAAACTAAAAAAAAAAACTATAATATAACACTAATAATAGGTAGTAAACTGTGACCAATGTTTACCGCAAAAAAGTTTTTATTTTCTAAAAGGTGTTTTAAATATCCATTCGTCAGAAAATCAAGCTACAAGAATGCATTGTGTCACACAGTATTCTTGTACGAGGACATAACTTTTCATTCAAACGATTTAATCTGCTATGTGACTCTAATGAGCTCACATGCAATTTTACGAACTACATCTATTAATCTTATAGCTCGTAGGATAGTTTTTTTTTTAAACTAGGCCGATTAAATATAACAATAAAACGATTATTAAAATAAATGTACCAAATCCACACTAAAGATAAACAGTATGGTACAATAAACGTCACTACAATGGCCTCATTATGACAGATTTATGTCCTACATGATATATTTATATTAACGGATCTTATGTGGCTAACTTGAATGGGTTTAGTGACGTATCAAAATACGAAACCCATTACTCTGCATTGGATTTGTAATACACGATTTACCTAAATGGAAAATGTTGTAATAAAAAAAACCCATCCAAGACAGTCATGAAATTGAAATCCCACGAACTGCCTTTACGACTTGCTATAGTAGCATTAAAAATTAAAATAGGTTTACAAAAATATATATGTCAGGGGCTTACAACTGGCAGTCCACGAGCCGCATAAAGCCCACGAGTTTTTTTGTGTGTTTTTTTGCGGCCCACAAAGTTTCTTGGGAAAGTAATTTACAGTAATAAAATCGATGTTTTTAGCCGAGAAACAAAAAGTTTTAACTTGCTGGGGCGGGTGAGGGGGGGACTTTCATGAAAGCTCAAACTGATGTTAGTTCAATATTAAACTTACCCTCCACCCCATAGCCCTCAGACACTTTTAGCTTGAAAACTCCTGTTTATATGTAGGCTTAATTCAAAAACTAGGTTCGTGCATAGTGTAGTTATTGAGTGTTCCTTCTTTACTAAATGGTGTACCCCCTCTCCGTGCAATTGTGGGCGCATTTATTCAAACACTTGGACTATACTTTCCTAGTTCTTAACCCATAACGTAATTAAATTTGGATAGTTTGGAAATACAGTCTAACTTTAGTTAGCGGTGTATTTTTTTTTTTAATTGAGGCATCTGCACATTTATATCTGCACAAGTCTTACTGTTCAAAAATAAGAATTATTTTGGGTCTCAAATAAAGTCGAACTCCTAGACATGTAGTGGGTATGCGCAAGGTTTATTAAACGAGGTCAAACCAATGAAGTCAAGGCCGTAACCAGAAATTCAATTTGTGGGTTGGGGGGTTACCCCTATTTGCCTTGAATCGTGGTGAAGTCTTACTTAGCCTACAATAAGAGGCAATCATTTTTTGTAGCATTAAATATTTCTTAAAGTAATGTTATGGGTTTTAAAACATGGCCTGTTTGTGAAATCTACTAGCCTTAAGCATCGAGGGACAATAAAAAAAAGTATTAATAGTAATACTTTCGAAGGGGGAGTAGGGAGGGGTAATTAAAACACAAAACACCTCTTTGGTACAGCCATGAAAGGTCGTATTACGTTATATCGGATTGGTCATAATTTTATAATTTTTTTGACGACTATAGTACGGTAGATCAGTTAAATATACCGATTATTGTTGTAATACTTATCATTATTTAGGGAGGACACTTATTAACTCAAGCATTTGGATGAAAATATCAAATGGACCTAAATTAATGCCAAAAAATAGTCAAAATGTGTTTGCACCAAAATAAAATTGCAAAAACAAAATCGAAAAAATAATCAACAATCATATTCTGTTCTCAACAAGCTGGCATACAACAATGTCTCGCTGAAAACGGTAATAATGAGAGGACTTGGAGGTGATCAAAAGAAAGGAAGACTGACATGTCCTGCGAGGGACGGGGGGTGGGGGCACAGAATTACTAGCCGTGTACAAACATTTGCTCCAACTCACGCTTGTCTTTAAATAGTAAAATGTGTCAAGGTATATTTTGAATTTTGTTTATGTTCATATTGATAACAATAAAACCACACACACACACACACACACACTCATATATATTTGTATAAACACACACAGACACACACTAAAGTGAATAAGGTACGTATCATATAAAATTAACTCACAATGGCAAGCAATTTCATAAAATATTTATGGTTTGAAATTTAAAGCAACATAGCCTAATATATAAGCCCGCTTGTTCCAAATACGAATTAAGACATTCAAATACAAAAAAAAATCATGTTTGACAATCGAAACTTTCCACGAATCGAGACATTCAATAAAAAAAACGGTGTTTTAACAATTGAAAGTTTCCAAGAAATAAAAATAACAAAAGACTGCGAAAGAAAGAACTAGCTGCGCCTCTGTCTAGTGCGTTCGAAATTTAAACAAACGATGTAAACACTATTGTTACTGCGGTACTTGCACCACCACCAACATTTAGGCCTACTTGACCAACAAAGCTATTTCTTTTAAATAAACCTAAATGCTCAGTTGACATGTTTACCAAGAAAGTTAAACAAGTGGTGGTATCATGCGTTTTTTGAGCATTAAATCTACCTGCATAAGGAATGTATGAATAAAGACAATAATGTGTGACGTTAAGACACTGATTAGACAAGAAAATTATCACAAAACTTAAGCTTTGATAAAGATATTAATTAATTGACAGGAATTTCAAGAAATAAGTTTCTCAATCCTGAGTGTGACCAATGAGCTACGAATATCAAAAATATAAACGCCGTCACTTACCAACTTGAAGGACATTATCTACACAGCCAGACTCCAATAACTTTAATCCTTTATAAAACGATAAATTTTGTTGTTCACCACTGGAATTCACAGGAGGCACTCGCGAAAGGGACGAATACATACAGATATCGCGTTCATTCCTAGGGAAGGACCAATATATAATCCGCCTTTGAACGGGTTCAGGAATACGATCGTAGCGCTCTTCTATGCGCTGGAAGGGAATGTTTTCGGCCACTATCTTGGCGGTGATGTCAAGTAAGGTGTCTGCTGTTCGGCCAATGTGAAGTCGTAGGTCTGCCGGAAGGAGGAAGCCATGGTGGTGGCTGGAACATGGGGACGTCAGCAGAAGATGGGCGCTGCTACCGCTACCGGATGTCCCACCGACCCGTGAACAGCATAACCTCTTCGCACTCGACATGTCCAACTCACCGTCTGCCACGACACTGCTTACTGCCTACCGGCCCCCCTAAACCGTTCGCTCACTGCCCGCTGAAGGTAGGGGAAGTGTTTTACGAGACTGAGCATGCGCACTGCCAGTTTCCCTCTCCCTCGAGCATACTACGAGACGAGGGCAGAGGGTGACGTCTTGCTCGGTACGGGGCCACCTACACAGCTGACGCGGCCCTGAAGAGCGCACGTCGTTATTTGTTTATGTTCTCCACATGGTTATTTGTGCAGCAAGGTGCGGTGCCGACAAAGAGAGCGCTGGTAGGGGCGGTGGGAACCCGAGGGCAAGGTGAAAGGAAGGGAGAGGGGGGGTGAGAGAGAGGCGAGGGGAAAGAAGGCACAACGTCCCATACATTTTTACTCTTTCTCTCTCTCGTGTTCAGGAACCCATCGTACAATTTTTGTGTGTTCGCTCCCCCCCAACCCCCCGGGCTACGCCCGAAGGAGGCGGAGGGGGCTGCCAAATTTGCCGGGGCACCAAGTATCCCAGACACTATTAGGAGGAAGACGGCTGAGGTTCGACCGCTGACGATGTAGGATGTTACGAGAGAGGTAGCCAGGTTTTTTTTTTATCTGCCCCTGCCGACGTAGATAGTTGCGGTAGTGGATTTTTGGCAAGAGGGGCGGAGAGCAGAGGGAGCCCCTGCTGCATGAAATGACATTAGAAGGCCGGGGCGCGCCGAAGAGATCAATAGTCCTGTGTACCCCTCTTCTCCTCCCTGTCTCTCACTCTGACTTCCAAATTGGTACAGACTTTTTTTAAAAATGGATCTCCTACTAGAGTCGCAGCAGAACTTTACATCTATCTAGCAGTATTTCGTTCGTTTCACACAAAATGTGACGTCTCGAAATAAAATAATTTCCCCTACGAAAAATCTCTCTATAATCACAAGAGAAGCTATAATTAAATGTCGATATAAACTTAAGTATTGTTAGTATGTATTTAGAAACACGTAAGTCAAAAAGTGTGCTATCCATTCGATAAAAATAGATTATATATTTTTTTCCTTATATCTTTTAGTGAATTACCTTTTTGTAAAGGTAATTGTCAAGTGGGGTGTAAATCCAATTATCAAAATATTGCTTTTCAAATAACATACATATAGGACAACATTGCAATATGTGAATGTAGGCTTATAAATAAAAGAGTTAATAGTCCAATTTTCATAGGAACTCCTTATCTAGCATCTAAAAAAGTTACTAGCTATATTTTCACGTAATAATAGGTCCATCGATATTAACTGCAGCCGCTACTTTTGATAAATATTAACAATACTTATAAACTAATTAAATAGTAAAATGTTATCAATTTTGGCCGCAAAAAAGTTTGTATTTCCTTAAACAGCCCTTGTTCTGAAAATAGTACTGTCCCACTATAGGCATATTTTGAGTTGATATTAAATCAAGCAATCAATCATTTTATTTTTTAATCTTTTAGTACATTAAATAATATGTCTTCTTAGTAAGGAATTGATGTGTTTTGTGTTGAAACTAAAAAATTGAATGTATTTCAACTTTTCGAAACATGATTCCGAAGCAAAGAACAGTATCTATAATACCCATTTGGATGGCTGCATGAACTAAAGCGCTACTCTCGCAATAGACTTGACTACCGGTGACCGGGGGTCAGAGTTTGAATTTCGGTCGGGTGTACTAAGGGTGGTTTTCCCTCAATGGTTTGCTACTCTCCCTCCATGCAAATGTGGGTACATTTCCTCTAAATTCAATTTTCCTCCTCCATAATACAATAGCGTAATTAGTACATAAACGTATAACCAGAATGGGTAGTAAGACGCAGTGCTAAAAAAATATTTGAAGATGGGAAGATCGGGTTTCGAATTCCAGTCGGTCTATCGAGGGTGTTAATTTAACATTCGTCTTCCACGCATATATATGTAGATTACCTCTAAATTGCTTCCTTTAGCTTCTTTACCTCATTAGAGTAGTTATCATATATGCGTAGGCCCATAGCCTGAATATTTATAAAAACGTGATTATTAAAAAAAAGTTTATTTTTAGCGTGACAGAAATATATATATATATATATATATATATATATATATATAGGCCTATTTGCGTCTAATCATGTCAAGGTAGTCTCTGGTCGTTTGATCAATTAGATAAATAGAATGTAAATTGCTCAAAATTCTCGGAATAATCCGAACAGGTGCTTTGAAAACTTGTAGGCCTACAAGTAGGAAAAGAGCGCCGAATTTTATGCGGGAACTTTTCTACCTGAGAACAATTTGTTGTCGGTTAAGGGTCAAAGCGACCACAAACAAAAACACAGGCCATTCGGTTTGGTTATACAAGGTGGTCAAAAAAAATAAAATTCTTTTTTCGTCACTCCGCGCACAACTTGTGTTTGAAAAGTTAAAGATCTCTCTCATTGGGCCCAAGATTGTTTTGGCATTACGCTTCAAACAGTTTACCCACCGTTTAACCTGAAAGGCAACAAAATTACCTTGCTTGGTGCCACTATGATGCTGCTTATAAAGATATGAAACCGCTTCTTTGGTCGAAATATAATGGTCTAGGCCAGAGTGGTCCAACGTTTTTCATCCCAAGGGCCAAATTTGACTATCAGTTTGCACCACGGGCCGAAGATATATTTAGTAATACCATCATTTTAATATAAGCCTACGAACAAAACTTAATAAACGATTATTTTTTAAACTTATACAGTATATAAGTTAAATTGTATTTTTGGTTTGTAGAATCTTTCAAATTTTACTGCCAAAAAAAGAAGTTATTAATCTCCGATAGACGTATCATGAAATATGCATGCACAAACACTTTGTAAAAAATAACTTAGCATTACAAATATATATATTCATACATTATTCTTTTAATCACATAAATGATTAATAAAATGCAATAATGACCATTTTAAATAAACGTTTCTATTTGAAACATTAGCTATTTAACTTATGTCATTTACCCGCTTCCGTGGCCGCGTGGTCTAACGCGCCACACTCGCAGTAGACTAAACTGCCGATGACGGGGAGATCGAGGTTTGAACCTCGGTCGGATGTAGGGAGGTTCCCCCCAAAAGTTTTCCACTCTCCCTACACGCAAATGTGGGTACACTTTCTCTAAATATAGCTTTCCTAGTCACTAAAACCATTACCGTAATTAGTATTTAAGCGTATAAACCGAACGGGTATTAAGACGCGCTGCTAGAAAAAATATTATAAGATAGGACCTGTGTGAGTTAGTCATTGTAAAAGGAGTTTACAGTCATCTCTCAGAAACTTTGGTTTAAATCCCGGTGGAGTAATATGTGAGTGATTCCATGTTTGATATAAGTGCTGACCCAAACACTAATAATCTGACTCGTGTAAGGGCTTGCCAAATTATCGCAGTAGGGTATTAAACCATTTTTAAATCTAAAGGGTCCATCTGCGTTCTGTTATAAGCGTCGTGATGTGGTGTAATCTTTTGTTCGTCATTTAACCGATATGACTCATCGTACAGCCGCGGGCTGGAATACCCAATAAAAGTGACCATTTCCATCCTCTGATTCATTTAATCAACAGACAGTTTTGTGGTAGACTACTTCAGATACATACATTCGGAGAACCAAGGATTAGAGATTACACGAGGTTGAGGTATTGGGTCGAACTCCTGCAGATATACATTCGGAGAACCAAAGATTAGAGATTAAACAAGGTTGAGTCATTGGGTAAAACTCCTGCAGATATACATTCGGTGAACCAAGAATAAGAGATTACACAAGGTTGAGTCATTGGGTAAAACTCCTGCAGATATACATTCGGAGAATCAATGATAAGAGATTACACAATGGTTGAATCATTGGGTAAAACTCCTGCAGATATACATTCGGAGAACCAAGGATAAGAGATTACACAAGGTTGAGTCATTGAGTAAAACTTCTGCAGATATACATTCGGAGAATCAAGGATTAGAGATTACACAAGGTTGAATCATTGGGTCAAACTCCTACAGATAGACTATACATTCAGAACACCAAGGATTAGAGATTAAACAAGGTTGAGGTATTGGGTCGAACTCCTGCAGATATACATTCGGAGAACCAAGGATTAGAGACTAAATAAGGTTGAGTCATTGCATCACTCTTTAATGAAAATACGAATACTAAACAAAATTAAGTTAAATTTTCTACTAGTATTGTTCCTTTCTGAATAGTACAAAACTAATACAAAACTTTGATATTAAAAAAGTACAAAATTTAAAGGAGCTATTAAAATATTTTTATTTTTTCTAAGCACCATGACTTACTACCGGTTTGGGCGCTTTGTAACAAGTTAATGGACCTTTCACAAGAAATTAGAGATATGAGGAAATTAGAATGTACAGGTTGTGTAGCCGCATTACCGTGAAGGTAGAAAGGGGTGAGCTACTGCGGAAAATAAAAATGAGTACATCCGGACAGGATTCTAACCCTCGACTTCCTCATTCACCCACAAACCATACAATACGAATATGACGCCTTTGTTTGTGACCCCACTGGTACAGGTTTGAAATTAAAATGAGTAGCTATAGTTGGTTGGCTGCAAGAAGAACCATTTCTGACTTCTATATGTATAAAAAAAAATCATATTACCGTGAACGTGCAAAGCATGCAGAGTAATAATTGAGTAAAAGATCGTGCTTCCAATCGTGTTTTATCACGAAATAAGAAAGCGATCAAAGCAGTGCGCCTTACACAACACAATATAAGCTACCTGCACAGCGGTCCTGTATGTTAGACAACATAAGTAGCAAAGGCGTTACTAGGAATCTTAAAATACTTTGGGTGCAAAAACTGTTTATAACTAGTTTTAAAATATGAACATCACGTGTCCGTATTATTTTTAATTGACCTAGGAACTGATATTTTTAACTCTCCCTTTTTCACGTTGAAGAATTTGATGGTCGTAGGACTGGGTGCTGTGATTAGTACTAGAATTAAGTTATTCACTAAGTCGTGGTTAGTTGAGATGATCAGTCAGGTCAGAAAATGAACCTTGAATACTGCTAGTAATTATGCTTTTTAGTTAAAGGTGAGCTTGGTGACCACAGCATAAGTCAGAGACGTGATAATTTTGTTCGCTTTGTTTTATTTTGATTATTTATTTAAAGTGTACTTTTTAGAGCTATTTTCATAAAAGCCCCAATTCAGCTCCCGGCTCAGATCTGTGTTTGTATATGTGCGTTCGAGGTATGGGGAAAAAATGGAAAAGAAAACACCTACGATATGTCAGAAATATGTTCAGTGCATTCGTATTTGAATGATTATTCGACATTTCCCGCGATGACGATGGGGGACAAAGCGACCAAGTTTCTTATTAATAACTACAATATGTCCCTGTTATGAGAGAATGAAGATTTGTGCACAGTGCTTATCTGCTAAGCCATTCTAAATTGGTCAAAAACTTCCTTTTCAAAGCAGTTTTTAGCCAAATATGATTTATTATTTCAACAATGTTATGTATTTGGAACTAGTATTAACTCTTGATCTCCATTAATGTTTGATCAGAAATGATCAACGTGCAATAGTGTCCGTGTAAATTTACGATTTCTAGCCGACTGTATCACAGAGTTGGTTGGCATGTGATGCACGCTCTTAAGCACACAGATTATATTTGTTCACGTTTTCCAGGCTGGTACGTACGCCTTATCTTTGAGATATTATATAATTGGAAGGTAGGACGAACTCGTGTACGGGCATATAACCCTACAATTTTTAAAAGTTAATTAGATCTTAACTTTATATGCATCTCGTTTTACTACCCAAATGGGCTATTTGCATACTTTTTTTCATCCACTTCTGTTTCCAGCCTGTGGTCTAGGTCAGTTTTTTATTCCAGCCATATGTTTTCCCCTACCAGCTGGCTAGGCCTGTCGTAGCTTCATATGCTTTATAGTCTAACTTAAGAATAGGACAGACACAACATCCAGTCCCCGGCCGTCAATTTATCAATGTGAAAGGGTAAACCCATATTTTCATCAATGATAAGTTTTTGGCCATGCTGGGAATCAAACCCGGACCTCTAGCTCAGTAGACAGACACGCTACCAACTAAGCTAAGGTGTCAGACTATTCTCATAGTTACATTATTAAGGTTGGTTGTAAAAAGGTAGAATTTTTTTAAAGAGACGTATCCGCATTTGCGTGGGGGAAATAAGAATACATTTTTTGGGAACCCACCCAAGGAAACGTGTCCTAGGATTCAAACCCCGACCTACCTTCAATGGTGAACCAGACTAGATGAGATTGGCGCTTTATACAATGCGAGACAAATACTGGCTCGACCAAGGAATTTATTGTTTTTAAGGTGATCTGGGAGGGAGATAACCCCAGTTATGGTAGGTATTTTTTTTACAGTTTTTTTTGTAACAAAAACCTATCCATCCAAAATAAATAATATACAGCATTTCTTCAGTAGATAGGTTTAGTTTAATTTTAAATTATTGTTATTGTTAGCACCGCATCTTACTACCCGTTCGGGTTGTACGCACTTACGCTAATGTGTAATGGTAGGGTGATTGCGAGATGAAATGGAGGACCTACAGTTTAACGTAGGATCCGAACCACGGTGGAGGCCTGGCATTCCTCACATTCACAAGTTGTGATTAATACACGTCTTGTCAGAGTTGAAGGAAGGGTTTGGCAATCTGATAAATCTGTGCCTGGACCGAGGATTGAACCCCAGACCCCAGCACAGAAGTCTGACACCTTACCCCTGGACCACCAGGTCACCATTGATTTTAATTTTAACTTTAAACACATGGTTATATCAACAGTTGAATATCTGTCACGATCATGGTGGTGTATGTTCAGGACACTTTTTTTATCTTCATTTAAAAAGGTTATATTCAAATTCCACGATGCTCATGATTGTCAGATATTGAAGATCTGTTGAGATTACCATGTGTATATACTGGCCCCGTGGTGTAGTGGCCAGTGCACCTGTCTACGAGACTAGGGGTCCAAAGTTTGATTCTCGACTGGTGCCTTGGAGATTTTTTCTGAAAGGGGAATTACCCGAGCGTTTACAAGTGTTTGGTTAGTTAGTCTTATGTTGGGTTTAAGTTTTT
>CABFWB010000136.1:190566-238874 GCA_902151455.1 Timema bartmani | reverse complement strand
CCCCCCCCCCCCCTTTTCTCAGCACGATGAGAGCTTTAAAATGACCCATCTTCCAGCTATCTGTCTATTTGTTGCATCAAATCACTCAAAATAAGAAATGAGCTGTTATTATTTCTAAGCAAAAAGAAATATTGTATTTACAGCTATACAACCATATACAAATCATGGTTTCCATGGTGATGTAAACAAAGAATGATTGTGCAGATGAGCTACTGCCCAAACAAAAGGACAAGATGGAAAATTTATTAGAAATTTGGGTTTTAGATTTAGCCCACTATTTTTGACGGCATTCTGTACCTCTAGCCCTTAAAACAAATGTTTGTTTGTCAAAATCGGTTAAACCATTTTCTCGTAATTTCAATGTATATAAGATACGTAGAGAGAAAGAGAGCGAAAGAATGAGAAAATATGAGAGAGATTGGTAAGTGTATGTGTGATTGTGTAAGTTTGTGAGAGAGTGTGTGTGTGAGAATGAGATTGTTAGTGTGAAAGAATGAGTGAGAGTGAGCAAGTGAGAGTGAGAAAGTGTGGGTAGGGATGGAGTGGGGAAGAGAGAGTGTGAGATAAAAAGTGAGAATGAGTGTATGTTTGTGTGAGAGAGAGAGAATGTGGAAGAGAGTGAAGTGTGTGATAAAAAGTGTGTGTGTGTGTGTGAGAGTGTGTTAGAGAAAGTGTGTGTATGAGAGTGTGTTAGAAAAAGTGTGTGTACGAGAGTGTGTATGAGAGTGTGTGTATGAGAGAGTGTGTGTATGAGAGAGTGTGTGTATAAGAGAGTGTGTGTATAAGAGAGTGTGTGTATAAGAGAGTGTGTGTATAAGAGAATGTGTGTATAAGAGAGTGTGTGTGAAAGAGAAAGTGTTATAAAGAGGGATTGTGAGAAAGATTGTGTGTGAAAGAGAGATAATGTGGGAGAGAAAGTGTGAGAGAAAGTGTGTGTAAGGGAGAGCCAGTGTGTGGCAGAAAGAGGGTATGATAGAGTGAGTCAGTGAGAGTGCATGATAGAGTGTAAGTGTGTGGAGGAGTGTTTGTGTTTGATTAGGCCAACCTATAAAGTAACACTAAAAAATCTCTTTCTATGAAAATTAGACTATATCTTAGTATGTGTTATAGGCAAGGCTATTCTTGTGCATTGGTAATGATTAACTAAAGTGAGTTACACTAATAGTAGTAAGCTGTAATCCACTCACAGTGAAACAGATGTTTCCACATCGGCAACAGTGCAAGATACAGACCGACATCCCCCAGACTCGGGTATGATTTGAAGATGGCGGTGAGGGCCGTAAGGCTGGCGGCAAGAAGCATGGGTTCGTAGTGGAGGCGGAATGTCAAGGGTACTACATACAGGACCGTGGCGTTGATCTGGAATGCACAGATAAACAGCGGCCGGAAGTGCTCAAACATTTCCGTGAAGAAATACCAGAACAGGCCGATGTTCGGTCGCAGGTCGGGCACATTCAAACTGAAACAAGGCAGTCCAACCCAACAATTAGTAAAGCACTTAAAACAATTAAATGTAATTAGTAGAGGTAGGGTGAATCCACCAATTTACAAATTCAAATCCGGATCTTGGAAAAAAAAACTTATGAACATAAGAGGAAATATAAAATTTAATAGAATAACAGAAAATCCAAAGAGTACTTAAATTCAATATTAATTTCAAATATTGACTAAGATGTGTTATTTCAAAATATCATTCATGCCAAAATAAAGTTGAGAGATTTCAATGAGCTCTTTTTCCTTAACATCCCTATGGTTTGAAATTTATTAATAGAAATAAATGTGTGAAAATGTGACATTAGCTCATTTTCAACGACTTTTAAAGCACATTTGCTTAACTATAACACTTGGCTCGATGAAAAAAGATTTTAGATTTAGCCTTCCTCTAACAACTACAGTAATGTTGGATTAAATAGCCAAGCTAATTATATTTGTTATTTACGGTTATAGCAGCATCTAAATATCATATTCTTTAGATTGAAAAATAACACCTGAACACAAAAATCGAACCTGTGACTTTTGGCTTAGAGGAGAGGTGGTGGGGAGAAAGGATCCGTTGGAGAGGCTTTTGTTCCAAATAGACCCGACCAGTGGCTGGAAATAGTTCAAGATGATGATGCACTAGAGATTGATTCTCCAAATTTGTTAAATTCACATAATATATAATTGCAATGATTGATAGCTCACAAGTGTGTGAACAGTTGT
The DNA here is from genome assembly GCA_902151455.1 of Timema bartmani. Classification (NCBI taxonomy): domain Eukaryota; kingdom Metazoa; phylum Arthropoda; class Insecta; order Phasmatodea; family Timematidae; genus Timema; species Timema bartmani. The sequence goes on along the minus strand of CABFWB010000136.1, from coordinate 236,672 downwards.
TTTCTATTATGAAGAGGGATAAACACTACACACATTTGATTAAGGGTATATTTTTGTCACTAAAGATCAAACTATTTTGACATACTTGCTTTAAACCATAATCCATCCCAGTGCTGTAAGCTATACTGACATCGATAAAACAAACTGCACACAAATCTTTCCCGGTTAGAAGTTATCTTTGTATTCGGCTATGTTAGCAGTTTAGCATGAGTTATCTCACATGAATCCATAAGTAGCATCGAGGAATTCCCAGTTGCCAGCAAGACCTCGACAGACAAAGATAAGAGCTGTCAGTGAACAAGCGAACGTTGCGCTGGTCAGGAAGACTGAACGGCAGGTTGAGCGGGACTGCCGGCCAATGTATATACACACAGGCACCAACAAGAGTACGGGATACAAGCTCTGAAGTGTTGCGAAAGCAAGAACGAGGCAACACAGCAGTCTCTCACCTGTTAAAAAAAAATGTGCCATTATACTTAAAATTATTATGTATTTTTAGAATATTGTAAAAATATTTTCAATATTGCTTGACAGTGTTTGAGGATTAATTGTGAGCACCTAACCGGGATCAAACCACAATCTCCCTATTATCGGCAGTCTAGTCGCTTGAGAGAGTAGAGTCTTGGACCATGTGGCCATCGAAGTGGGTAGGCCTAATGTGTCTTATTAACCATTTGGGTTATATACATAGTTAATTTTGCTTATGTTGTATGGGTGAATAAGGTAGAATTTATAGGAGGAATAGAGAATGGAGAACCATTAAGGAAAAACCACCCTCAGTACACCTTACCAGGATTCAAACCCCAATCTCCCCCTCTTCAGCAGTAATCCAGTCTATTATAAGACTGTGTGACAATGAAGCAGGTTTATCAGTTTACCTACTGAACTATGTATGCGTTACTTAGCCCGAACACCAAATATTTCCTTTGTCCTTGATTGTAGGTTTGCTCTATAACAACATGGAAGATGCCATCAAGGAAAAAAATCTTAGTTTCTAAAAGGGGGTGGACAAACCAACAATATATAATACTAATAATAAAATAAAATATGCATGTTGAAAAGAAAAGATATGTATTTTCTAAACGCTACTGCCCATTAGAATTCTACTATAGCTATTCATTAGTAAAAAGTTGAATAATATAGTTATATTTCAACAAATAATATGGTACCCTATTAACTTAAAATTGTGAAAAGTGTGAATTAAAAAAAGTATCTAAAATTAAAAGATAATTTGTGCCAACTATTAAACACATACATTAAAGACCAATAATTAGTCTACCACACACGATACAAAATTTAAAGTTGAAGTGAAGTTATAATAAATTAAAAAATAATAAAGAAAAGTACTGCAAAACTTTATGTATTAACTTAGGTGGTAGGGGCCTATTTACTAACATAATATGATGTGTACCACTTCTAAAAATTATCCCAATTCTTCACCTTTGATCATGAAGAAAAAAGTAGCAGCCAGACAAAAGTTGGCAAACACTGTAGTTGTTTGTCCTACACAGGTAAATATAGTATAAGGGTTGAACAAGTAGACTGATGCAACATATATAGGGGCAAGTGTTAGGTCTTCTGGTTTAAGCAACAAGGCTGCACAATCTTTTGCATAGTTCTTCCTTTGCTCAGTTTGTTGCTGCCACTGAAAAAAAAAAACCCCGACATAAACTTATTAAAAAACTAAAAATAAGTACTGAACAAAAAAGAAAATGTCAGATGTAGGGGGGAAAATAACTCTTGCTTGGCTAACAATGTCGAGTAATGTGGGGTTGGGGATGGGGTCGTTGCGGCAGCTATTGTAGTATGCATTCAAAAACATGCTAATGATTGCATTTGGCTTATATTATATATATATTTTTTATTAAAAAAATCATCTTGAGAACAACTGGCCAGAATCCTAAACCGCCAATGTACAAACCATAGGTCTCAATGAAAGTCTATATACAATTATCAATCTATTAATAATACAGTAATATTTATTTAAAATACCTAAATAATTTTATTACATGGTCTGAAAATAATCAGACTTACCAATAATAAAATGAGTGTGCTGCTAAGGTTAACAAGACAGTTAGCATACTCACCAACTCTTTCATGAACAAACAAGCAGTTTTATAAAGTAAATGAGCAGTCATTAGGTCACAGCAAATAAATATAAGGCCCATCCATTGTGCTAAGTTCCTAATCATCCAGTCGTAAACAAACAGACCCAAGGGAGTTTCATGAAACATATCACCGACGTAAGGATTAATACCTTCATTGTACAATGACACACCTTCGGTTACTGAAATGCAAATAAAAAATCACATGTTATTTAGATTTTTATAAAAGATTTATTCAAATGATCAAGTATTACATTTAGTCGCATTGGGAAAAGCTTTGGCTGGAGACTTTTAGAAAACAAACAAAATTATAATAGTATGCTTATGGTGAACATTAATAATATAAACAACACTGTACATAAAGTAGGTAGACCTACCGTAGACTGGGGTGACTTTGCCCAGTGGGGTATGTTAGGACATAATTTTTTTAAATCTATTTAGCACCGCGTCTTACTACCCGTTCGGGTTATACGCCTAAGTACTAATTACGCTAATGTGTTAGAATTTGGGAAAGTTGAATAAAGATGAAGTGAACCCGCATTTGAGTGGAGGGAGAGTGGAAAACTACCTCCAGTTCACCCGAGCGAGATTTGAACATCGATCTCCCTGTCCACGACAGTTTAGCTCAACACGAAACTAGCGCGTTAGCTAACTACGCCACCGAGACGGGCAGGACATCGATTAATGTGTTAATACAACTGAGACATGTTTTGAAATGATGTAGAATTTTATTTATGGATTAGAGTCAGGAGTGAAGACCTAACTTTGAAAAAAAAACAAAAAACATAATAGACTTTAGGTTAGAAAATAATTATATATGATGTATAAATGAGGAAATTACCTTTTTTCCAAGAATTTAATGGTGTTGAAACTTCAACACGATCTGCAATAATTTGTTTGTAGTCCGAATTAATTAACCAATATCTAATCAGGCCTGCAATGGCATATTCTAAATAAACTTGACTTTCCATAGGACCGATAAAGTGAGGTTAGAGTGGTTGTGACAGTAGCTTCACCGAAAACAGATTCTATAATAAACAAAACAAAAACTTGATTTAAAAGTAATTGTTAGAAATTATTCATATTTTTCTTCTATGTCAAACATTCCATCTATACCTACAAATCATCATTTATTTAAAAACGACGACTATAAATTACACACCCAAGTTCCAAATTCATGTGGACAGTTTCGATTTGTTTTGTTTGTTAAACTGGTAAAGACGAAGTGATAATAAAATAAACTTTGTTGTTATTGTTTCATTGGCCGCTGCCACTCTTTGCATGATTCGTATTTAATTTAAGAGAGTTCATTTAAAAACGCCTCAATAAAATTATATTTTAGACATATATTTCCTAAAAGTATTGTTACAGATATAAAGAATATTTTTATTTAAAAAATAAGTTATTTATAAGAAATTTTATTTTTTTAGCTTGGCAACAAGATCAGAAATAATGAGAGCCAATGAAAACGGTATTAATATGGTACATGCGTGACAAGTTGAGAAGTTTATCAATGTAAATAAATAAAATAATTATTCAATTTTAGTAAAATAAACTTTATAAATGATGACTATATTCTTATAAACTACTATATATCTAATGATCTAAGTGTGAGATTGATCTTAGGTTGTATTACACCAAAAAATACTCAAATTTCTAAAATACTCTCACACTATTTTATACTATTAAGTATTTACATTAGTGAAACAGTGAACAAATGTTCTATAAGTGACTATAAATTGTTCTAGTTTTGTGTTTATTTATGTTTAGTCAAAAAAAGTGAAAAATGAGTAAACACTTGGTTTCACGGTGAATTAATATTAATTATTTAACTCATATAAATTTACTTGTTACAAATAGATCTTAAGATTCCATGCAACCAGACTAGGCCCTACTTATCTAAATAGGCAAGATGTCATTGAAATTAAGATTTAATATCCGATATCAATGTATTAAGATAAATAAGGCGCGCATAGGCTTTCCAAGTATTATTAAAAACTGCTAAAATGAACTAACATTTTTATTTTAGTTTTTGCTCATACACTTGGTAGGCCTAGGTAGTAGTTGATTTATAAAATTATCCATTTTTTTTAGCACACTTACCTGGCGGCTCACCACTCATCTTAGGAGAAGCAACAAAATCGAGCAATAACAACTACTATTTGAACGTGGTCAATTTTAGGTTATGTTTCATGGAGATTGTGGCATGTTAAATAATATTGTAAGGTATTTTCCCGGCAAAATTGGTTGGCCCTTTCGCTCTTTCACATAGACAATTCTCATGCACTGAAATAATTAGTCGGCTCACAAAGAATACACTAAATAGCTAAAAAAGATATTCATGCTTTATACAATATTATTATCATCATCAGAGCGTCTTACTAACCGTTTTGGTTATACGCACTTAAGCTAATGTGTGATCGTAGGGTGATTGTGAGATGAAATGGAGGATTTACAGTTTAACGTGGGATCTCAAGTTATAATTAATACACGTTTTGTCAGAAGTGAAGGAAGGGTTTGGCAAGCAGATATAATCTGTGCCGGGCGTGAGGATTGAACCCCAGAACCCCAGCACGGAAGTCTGACACCTTACCCCTAGACCACCAGGTCACCCCATTAACATAGTTAATATACTGTAATAGTATGAAGAGCAAACAGATGGTAAGAAGCAACAGGGGGAGGAAATGTAGTATATAAAGTTTGATTGTATATATATTTCAATTTTTTATATTCTTTAAGACAGACACTTGAATTTCCTGTACAGTGACTGTGTAAGTCAACAGCCATACTTGGTGACTTGGCCGCCAGTACGTAGCACCTTATGATATTAAGGTGGCTATACATTGTGACTAAAGTGTGGTGACAGCGACTTTATCGCAAATGTGGGAAACTATCGATGTCTCACATAAATAAAATTGCTCGACGTTCTAAAAACCTGGTTTTTAGAACGTCGAGCAATTTGGTTGCAAGTATGGCCATGCCCTTAAATGATTAATCCAGTAGACAAAGTATCAAGAGAAAATGCACTGGACATGGTGTTTGCTCATATTACCTGTTAGGCCCTAACGTATTGTATCAGGGTGACCTGGCAATCTAGGGGTAAGGTGTCAGACTTCTGTGCTGGGGGTCCGGGGTTCAGTCCTCGGTCCTGGCACAGATTTATCTGATTGCCAAACCCTTCCTTCACCTCTGACAAGACTTGTATTAATCACAACTTGTGAATGTGAGGAATGCCAGGCCTCCACCGTGGTTCGGATCCCACGTTAAACTGTAGGTCCTCCATTTTATCTCACAACCAGCCTGCCATTACACATTAGCGTAAGTGCGTATAACCCGAACGGGTAGTAAGACTCTGTGAAGATGATGATAATATTAATAATAATAATAATAATGTTAATGGGATAGGAATGATAATAGTAACATTTAAAGGAAATGAATCCACATTTGTGTGAAGTGAGAGAGATAGGTACGGTAAATCATTTAGGGGAAAAAAACACCCTCATTACACCTGGCCAAGGTTTGAACGCTGACCCTCCTTTAATTGGCAAAACCAGAGTTTTAAATTTAGGCAGCGTGTTCATCGGTGGTCATTATTTTTATTTCTTAACACGGCGTCTAACTACCCGTTTGGGTCATACGCCTGGGGTATGTACTAATTACTCTAATGTATAGGGATTAGGAAGGTTGAATATATAGGCAGTGTAACTGCATTTGCAATGAGGGAGAGTGGAAAACCATTTAAGAAAAAGCACCCTCAGTAAGTAGGTACACACAACCGGAATCAAACCCTGATCTCTGCGTCATAGGCTGTCTAGTCTATTGCGAGAGTGATACCTTAAACCTCAATTAAAGTCCATTAAGTACTTTATCTTAAAATCAAATTTCTCATTTATCTGTACAAAAATAAATAAATTATAATTTGAAAAAAAACAACTGCCTTAGTGGCATAGTTAACACGCTTGTCGTGTTGAACTATGCTGCCGAGGACAGGGAAATCGAGGTTCGAATCTCGGTCGGGTGAACTGGGAGTGGTTCTTCCTAAATGGTTTTACACTCTCCCTCACACAAATGTGGGTTTACTTCCTCTAAATTTAACCTTCCCAATTCCTAATCCATTAGTGTAATTAGTACTTATGCATATAACCCAAATGGGTAGTAAGACACGGTACTAAAATAAAAAATTATTTTACTAAAAAAAATAGGTATTTTTTTTAACACTTTGTCTTAGGGGCCTACTACCTGTTTGGGTCATACGCTATCTAGGATAGAGCTAATATATAATTAGGTAAAAATAAAGGAACTTTTGACATGTTATAGGGTTTTTAGTGTGCTAAAATTGTAAAAACGATACAGTCCTAAAGTAGCTTTTTGAAATTTAAAAGTTGAATATTTAGATGAGAAATTTTAAAACAAAATAGGAACTGGGGTTATTGTTAGTTAGGTAAAAACTTGGAAACATCTATATTTAGTTTATTAATCCTGGAAGTGAGAGAAGTTTAAAAACCTAAGATTTCAAAATTAGTTTAATTAACTTAGACATTCAAAATTCAACTAGCCAAAATGAGTTTATTTTTTTCAGATCTCCTTGGGGAACTTCGCATGATAGATACAACACCCCTCTCGCAAATAAACAGAGAAGAAAATATTCATCAGAATCATCGAATGATCAGGAAGCTCCTCACTGTGAAACTGATCAGGCTAGGAGAAAGACAGCACCGTCAAACACAAGGCGTTCGTTCCCGTTCGCCTGCAAAAACACAAATAAACAAGAAGTCCTCAGATTCGTCAAGCAATGACGAAAATGAAGAGGGTGAGGATGAACCAAGGAAGACACAGAGAGGGTCTTCACCAGAACAAAGTTCTTCTTCGAGGAGTAAATCTAGGAAGAAAAAGAATAAGAAAAAGAATGAGCACACACCGACTAAATCTAAAAAACATAATAAATCGAAACACAAATCAAAGAAAAAGTTAGTATCAATAGCCTAAACTCTTCTGCATTATAGGTTCCATCTCTATATTCACTTTAATTTCTAAACAATAATTTATTATTAATATTTACCATACTATTGTAGTAGTTTTATTTTTCAATTAAAAATTAAATTCTCGTTTAGCTATGATAAATAGTTTCTTATTACCACATCTTAATACCTGTTCAGGTTATGCACATATTCGATGAATAATCTAATGGCTTAGGGATGAGGAAGAAATCGTTTTAGAGGTAATCTTCCAGCAGTTGTTTGAAAGGAGAGTGGGAAACCATTTAGGAAAAAAAAACACCCTCAATAGACCCAACCAAGATTCAAACCCCAATCTCCTTATCATCAGCAGGCCAGTCTAACACGAGAGTGATGCCTTAGACTGTTTGACCGTTGAATTGGGTGGCTGATTGTTAAAAATAACACTTTAAAAGACAATAGAATTGATGACTAAGCATACCAATGATACCCAAAGGTATTTTCGTCAATTACTATGTCCAGGTGTCATTTATCAACATTTATTCAAACAATTATCTGAGAACAGCATCTCTCCATACCAAATTTTTATTTAGAAATATTGTGTCGATATTAAATATTAACTCCTCGATTTTTGGAAGGGAAATTTATGAAAGGAAGAGTAGTATGATATTGATTTAGTTGTTGCTTTTATTATTGTTTTTACAAGGTATTTGAGTCAACAAATTTTAATTTCTCAGAGCTTTTTCGGCATAAAATCTTTATAAAGACTCAAATAATCAAGTTTTTTTTTACATGGTGCAGATCTCAAGACTCGGACAGCGACACAGACTCTGATTCGTCGTCTCGGTCTTTGAAGCTGCTGCAGCGTCTTGAGCAGGAAAGGCTACGTAGCTTAGAGGAGAGGCGACGGAAAAAGGAGATGGTCAAGGCCAATGAAACTCCCGAGGAGAAAAGGCTGCGGCGACTTCTCAAGAAAGAGGCGAAAGAACGCAAAAGGAAGGAACGGATGGGGTGAGGAATTTGATCAATAGGCTGATAAATTAATCTTTTTGGATGTTGAGCTAAAATTAAAAAGTGATTTATATTTGGGCTAAAATAACAACTTGATTAAAAGTTATTTTCTAAGCTCTGGCTCTTGTTGTCTTAAAACATATGAAAATAGCTTAAAATAAGATACAACTAGAAACATTTTTTTAACACATTTTTCCAAACCATAGATTCATATTTTTTGAATTTTGATTAGTCATTCCCATTATTAATTTAGATGAATCCTGATGAAGATAATTGTTGACCATGATTAGTTACAAATACTTCAGTAATTGTCTGATTACATTTCATTGGTAGTCCTCTAATTTTTAACCAATAATTCTAAGAGTTATATTGAGCTTATTGATACTAAACAAAATGATGATTTTTAATTTGATCTAACCTTACTTTCACTCAATATTGTCTGCTGTTTTTTTCTTTCTAGTTGGGACAATGATTACCTCCATTACACAAACACGGACAATCCGTTTGGGGATGGTAACCTGTTGGCGACATTTGTCTGGAACAAGAAGCTTGATAAGGAGGGATTAGCTGGAGTCAGTCACAATGAGCTGGAAATCCGAAACAGACAGAAACAGGAGGAGAATAGGAGAGAACTGGAGAAGGTTTGGGAATTAAATTATTTAACATCAATACCGTACGTAGTACAGTAGTACTAGTGTAGCCTATTTGCTTGCTATTAACAATTTAAACCACTTGATCCCAGGGAATATAATAAGGAAACTAATTTTAAGTACATTTTCTGGTCAGCCAGCACATAAATTGAGTAGGCTTAACTACACTGAAGGTGAGAAATGAGACGATCATGCTAGTTGCACACCTCAAAATTATTCTACCCGAGTATTATTTATTTTTTAGCGTTGCATTTTATTTCCTGTTCAGATTACATGCACATGTAGTAATTATTATAATGAATTAGGGATGAAGAAGGTTGAATTTAGAGGAAGTGTACCCACATTTGCATGGAGGGAGAGTGGAAAACCATTTGAACACAGACCAGAATGACCCTGACAAATCAGTAGCACTTCATGCACAAATGCATAAGCAGATTTTGACTAAAGTTACATAAGCTCTCCCCAATAGTTGTAATGATGTCCAGCTTCAAAGGTGGGAACTTGCTCACCAATATAATATAACAAAATCCAGGTATCCCCCTGGTATCAACCTTAGATAACACTATCTCCTTTTCTTCCAAGCACGCCTACTCACACCTGTTAGAAATTTCTATATAAATAATAACAGGGGATTTAATGTAATAATTAAATATAATATAAATACAACATTCTATCTATCTACCAAGAGTAAAGACACAAGTTTGAACAGGCAACTGCAGAATCCAAACCTAAACCTTTTCTTTGAATCAAGAAACGGGCAACAACGAAATCTAAGTGACCATGATCAACCTCTAGCCATGCTGCCATAGTCCATTCTCTGTTTTACCCTCTTTTCTTGAAGAAGAGGACTGATGTACCCTAAAAATTACAAAATTATATGTTTTATTGTGTTCAGCTTCAAAGGTGGGAACTTGCTCACCAATATAATATAACAAAATCCAGGTATCCCCCTGGTATCAACCTTAGATAACACTATCTCCTTTTCTTCCAAGCACGCCTACTCACACCTGTTAGAAATTTCTATATAAATAATAACAGGGGATTTAATGTAATAATTAAATATAATATAAATACAACATTCTATCTATCTACCAAGAGTAAAGACACAAGTTTGAACAGGCAACTGCAGAATCCAAACCTAAACCTTTTCTTTGAATCAAGAAACGGGCAACAACGAAATCTAAGTGACCATGATCAACCTCTAGCCATGCTGCCATAGTCCATTCTCTGTTTTACCCTCTTTTCTTGAAGAAGAGGACTGATGTACCCTAAAAATTACAAAATTATATGTTTTATTGTGTTTTAGTTGTGAACTTTTTTCTAGTAGGTGTGTAGGCTTTACCCTTCCATCCTTCTTTCAATGTTCCATTTAATACAGCCATTTGGCACAATTTTTCTATTCATTATTTATTTATAAGAATGATCAAGGTATAATTTTGAAGAAATGTCTCCACATTTTAATGGAGGCTACTTAAAACAATTTTTGAAAAAACACCCTTGGTATACCCGGCCGGAATTCAAACCTCAATATCCCCATCTTCGATAATTCAGCCTATTGCAAGAGTCATGCATCAGACCATGTGACCACCAAAATGACTCTTTTTTTTATTTGTATAAAGCTTTGTATCCAGAAAGTCCCCTCTAAAACTCCGATGATAAGAGTTGTTTATTGTCCCAGGTGAAAAAACGGCGACTGGAACGTGAGTTGGAACGTCAGAAGCGAGAAGAGGAGATGGCGCTGATGCAACGCAGCAAGGAGGCAGCACAATTCCAGGAGTGGGAGAGGCAGGAGGACCAGTTCCATCTGGAGCAAGCCCGCTTGCGTTCTCGCATACGCATACAGGATGGCCGAGGTACGTGCTCACGATTACTGATGAATGTAAAATAATGTTTCTGCTGTGAGACCAAAGTATTTAACTTGGCACACTGGTGGCACTCCATTTGGAAAATAGGGTTGTCAGAATCACAGGTAGGGTGGTCTTTTATACGGTAGTTTTTATTTTAGTTGTGTTACTTGGAGAGTGTATTTGTTGGTTTATGTATTCTGCAGGTTTTGCAGGAAGTGCGATTGCAGGGAAATGATCCTGATTGTATATATAATAATAATAATATTTGTCATTTCACCATTACAGATTTTTTACATCGCCGATACTATGGTTTTATCACTTAGCTTACCCTCTGTGGTTTGGGCAGTTCTATTTATTACCCTGATATTAATAGCCCGTCTTACGACTGGTTAAAGTTGTGATATAAGTTACATAATACACTCGAAACAGAGAAACGTTTCAAAGTGCGGTTTCCTGCACTATAAACTTGACAACAGCCAAATTGAGACGTGTTTAATTTATTTTTCAATTTAATATATCTCTTTTAAGTAAAACATATTTTTGTTTTATGACGTATTTCGTTATATTTGGAGGAATTTACAGGAAAGGTGGATAGAAACATATAAAAGGGAACAAACACAATATGGCTTTTACATTGAAAGGAAATTAAATTGAATAAAAAAAAACTGTTTGGTTTCATAGTAAAACTATTTCATTTTCTCATTACAAATTATCGATTATTATTGATAGGGGTTATTTGGATTACACTCAAATATTATTTGAAAGTTTAGACGATTTAAAGATTGACTTTTAATGACATTTTAATGAAAATTTAGGATGGAGGATAGACCTAAGTAGATAATTCAGCTCAAAACAGATGTTCAGCCTTGAAGAATTTTCTGCATTCTTCATTTAAAAACAGTGGATTTGGCATGATAAGAATAATTTTAAACTAAATACAAAATTACAAATAATCTAAATAAAGTAATATTTCAAAATAAAAATAAATGGTGTGGTGCACCACAGACTTTCTTGTTCCTTTGCTTAAAAATGTCCTAAGACATTTGCTTAAAACTTATAATATATGTGAAACAAAATAATAGACATGGTTGCAGAAACATAATAGTAAAAAGACATTTCACCAAAAAGCATGAATGAAATAATAGACACTATTGCATAAACGTATTGAAAAAAAAAAAAGGAACATCATGTTTCACCAAAGAGCATAATCGTTCCTTGCGCTTTGTCAGCAGATTATGTTTATTTTAAAAGTTCTTGTTTCATAGGTTAGGCACTAGTTTTGCTGTTAATTTTTAATCATGTAATCGCTGACTACGATTATTGTTTCAGCTAAACCTATTGATCTGCTAGCCAAGTATATCAGCGCAGAAGAGGAGGTGGATGCTGTAGAGATGCATGAGCCTTACACTTACCTCAACGGTTTGACCATAAAGGATTTGGAAGACCTCATAGAAGATATTAAGGTATTCATAACAAGACCACATGACTTGTAAGGGTCATCAGGTCATTGCATAACTTCTCTCTTCTTAAAATATCAGAATATTCATTTACACCATTGGTCGCCAAACTCACTGAGTTTAGGAGTTACTTAAAAATGGACAAATTGTTTTGAGAGCTACACAGATACATTTTTTTTCCATCTTATCAGTTATTAATGTAATGTTTACATAGGTTTTGCCAAAACAACTTTGTTTTATCGAAGGTTGGCTCTGTGGCCTGGATTTGTAATTATCATGGTAGTAATGTAAAAAAATTTAGTAAATCTTGTACAAACATTAACTTTTAAATGCTAGAAATTACAAGGGTAGCCCATTTTGTAAACATATACAAACATGCAAGTTTCAATAAATTATATTTTGGAAATTTGATTTATAAAATTATTTTACGAGCTAAAATCTGAAAATTCAAATAAGCAACTTGCACTAACTCTTAGCTCACAAAATCACTTTTGAACTAATTCACTTTAGTCTTGTGTTAATTTTCTTTGGCTTCATAGAAAGTTCATTGAGAACTTCACCCTCCCCACGTGGAAAAATCATATCTGGCCAGATATGCCCAGATCTAGGGATAGTCTGGAACTCCCAGATCTGGCCAATTCCATTTCTGGGCCAGATATGGCATTTCTGACACCTCTGAATGTATGTACATTAAGACCATTAAGTCTGTCTTCATTTGTAGAGTTCCTCATGTATGATTTCAACAGCCTTATGGGTGAGAAAGATGTAGGTGGGTAGCGAGGTCTGGTTGGGGGGGGGGTTCAACCCTGGAACTCCCCCCCTTCCCCCCTTGGCACCATTGCTTTAGTCAGAAGGATTATGAATATATTTTAACATATTTCCAATAGTCAGAAGGACTCTGAAAAAAATGTTGACATGCGAAAAGCCAAAACTTAATTTGGTTCTTACATTTTTGAACACGTAGGTAGACGTGTCCAATATTGATATTCTGCCAAGAGTGAAGTATCCTCCGATCTCCTGGCAGTATTTATTTGATATTTTTACTCAGAGAGGGGGGAAGTAGGGAAAGGGGAATATGTTACAAGAAGACCGTAGAAAAATCGAGAACAGTTATCTAGGCAACTTGGAACCGTATAGTGCCGGAAATGTCATACTTCATACTTCCCGGTGGCCTTAGTGAACACTCAATGTTGACCCGGTTAGTTCCCTCGCGCATTCAGTCTTGACCACATGTTCGTGTAGCCGGTTGTGTGGCGTGGGAGATAGTCAGATTGGGGTGTATTATAGTGAAATGGAGCACGGTGAGTCTAGAACAACATCATATTATTTAAGTTTGGTAGAATATTATTTGAAGTAATGTAGTGTCTTTTTTTGAAACTAAACGTTGTAGCTTATGATAAGACGCTACACGTTTAGACCATTTGACCACCAAAGCAGTTTGGTTCTTTGTTGTTTCTGCAGGTCTACAAGGAATTGGAACGAGGTAAGAACTTGGACTACTGGAATGACATAACTGTCATTGTGGAGGACGAACTTCATAAACTACGCAAATTGGAGAGACAGAGTGCTTACGAGGTTGGTGAGTATACACCCAATACCTTTAGCTCGTCGTTAATTTTAACTCTGAGGTTATAAAAGAAATGGCTCTTTCAGAAAAAAAAAGTTTCTGAGTTTCACTCACTACCTGTTTTAGTTACACACATATTTGCTAATGTAGTAAGGATAGACAGTTTGAATTCTTAGCAAGTGTACCTGAATTTTCACGGAGGACAAGGGAAAAACCATTTAGGAATAAACACCATTAGTACACACGACTGGGATTTGAACTTCTGAATCTTCGTCATTGGCTGTCCAGACTGTTGCAAGGTTAATGCTGTAGATTGTAAATCATTCAAACACTGAAATGGCTCTTTCAAATTATAGAATCCTTGAAATTCTTAAGGATATAAAAGAAATAATGTCAAATTTGAGAATAATATTTATTTCATTTGAGATGGGATGTGCTTCCTTGTGCACATGGAATCACAACATACGATAAGTAATTTTTTTTACATCTATAAATGTTTTCAGGCGTGCCCTGGGTCAATTTTTTATTCAAGTAATATATTTTCCACTACCGGCTGGCTAGGCCTGTCGTGGCTTCATATGCCTTGTAATCTAACTTAACACTAGGACAGGCACAACACCCAGTCCTCAGCGGTTAATTTATCACTGTGAAGGGGTAAACCCACATTTCACCAATTACGGTGATGAATTTTTTGACCATACCGGGATTCGAACCCAGGACCCTTATTTCAGAAGACAGACACGCTACCGACTGAGCTAATCTGTTGGACCTATAAGATAAACTCAAATTCTCTGTGGTAAAATATATAATTTTGAGGTATAGTATGCTATCATCATCATCAACTGTTTCCAGCCTGTGGCCGGGTCATAGTATGATGTAAGATTGCTAATAAAAAAATCGAGTATTGAGTTTATCAGATTTTTATATACAAAATGTATTTGTGTTGAGTTGTTCTTTAATAGGTTATTTTTATTGTTTTAATTTTCAAGTAATGAATTAATTTGTGTGCTACCAGCGGTGGGCCGTAGGGAAGGTATCCATCAATCCGTAGCCAAGGACGTGGCGGCCATTTTCAAGGGAAAGACATCCGCGCAGTTGGAAGCCTTGCAGTTGCAGATTGAGACCAAGATCATTGGGAAGCCAGAAGGGGTGGACATAGGCTACTGGGAGTCGCTGCTTTCACAGCTGAAAGGTTCATACAGACTCTATAGCAGTTCAAAAGTTGCTTTCAAATTTCAATTTATTTACCAAACAAACATAAGTTTCTCATTGTGTGTGATGCCGAGATTAATTCTTGGATCTTGATAAGCTTTCTATCTTCCATTTTAGGGTATCAAATCAATGTAAATTCTTTGAGACGTTCAATTGTGGTGGACCAACACTCTTGAGTCATGACAGGGTCTTTATTATATCTGGGGGACAATGACACTTGTTTCAGCCCACATGGCTCGAGCGCGCCTGAGAGACCGTCACCAGGAGAACCTGCGGCGCAAGCTGGAGGTGTTGAAGGCGCAGCAGGGTGTGGCAGCGGCGGTGGCCGAGCAGGCAGAGAGGGAGAAGGAAACTCAGAGTGACACCGAATCTTCCACCTCGTCACCCTCCGAGGAGGAGAACATTCAGGATCAGTGAGTGCCTTTCAACATTATTACTCTCTAGGGGGTGTGCCAAGTCCACTTTTTCAATTCAAAGTGAACTTGAATTGAATATATTAATTAATACCAAGAGTTCAAATATTTTTGTTAATATTTTTTATGCTTTGAAAAAATAATGTGTTTATTTATGTAACTTTATGCACTAAAATCACTAAAAAAATTTTTTTACTGCACCATTGTTTGTAATATTTCATTCTAATTTGACCCGCTTTGGTGGCCGCATGGTCTAAAGGCGTCACTCTCACAATAGACTAGACTGCCGATAATGGGGAGATTGGAGTTTGATCCTGTTCTGGTGTACTTAGGGTGGTTTTCCCTAAATGGTTTCCCACTCTTTCTCCGCATAAATGTGGGTATACTTCTTCTAAATTCAACCTTCCTCAATAGGATAGTGAAATGGGTTTTAAAATATATATATAATCGAATAAATCAAGCTATTATTACAACATGGATTTCTATTACAGTACTTTAAATTATTTCTTATGAATATTAATTTGTAATGTATATAAAACATAAAAAAAAGGGCAATAATTGAACATTAATTTAATACTTAAGTTGTCAATATTATTATTTTCGAAGCTTCGCGCACACACATTACTTCACAAGTTGGTTCAGCAGGTAATGTGTTGTTTACCATTTTCAAGTAAGATTATTGCTTAAGACACTAAATATTATATACAATCATTGTATTAAAAAAAGAATAGATTTCAACCAAATTAAAAAAATTACCTTACCATGTGATTCGATGACTACAAATTATTCTCATGTAAATAACAACAGAAAAAAAAGGTCATATATATATATGTATTTTTGCCATCAATATTTTTACTGACATAGCTTCATAATCGTCAAAGCCGAGTTTTTTTTTCAAAGCTAAGTTAAAGCTGACAAATATTCTAATAAAAGTGTATTTGTAGCTTCACACTCTAATTGCTCCTTTAAGAACCATTTGTGTTTCATAGAGGTCTGTGAAGTTTCAATAATATTAATATTGATTTGAATTTTATACTATTCGATTCAATAACTCAAATTAAACCAAACTAGAAAACAACCGACAAGGTTTTAGGCCATTGCAAATCCCTCATTTGATTCTATAATATTATTCAAAATTCGTGAATAATAATTGCTTTTGTTTTGAGATTTGATTCAAACTCAAAAAACCCTGATTCCCTTGTCTAGTGTTTCACAACATTTTACTGACATCTTATTGGCCCTCGTCTGTTCTAGGGATGATGAAGGTCAGGCGGCTCACGCCATGCTAACGGAGAGTTTCGCAGAATACGAATCGGGGGGCTATAGCCCTCAATACTTAGGTTCCTCCCAACTGGACCCGGGAACCCTTGTCACAGCTGAAGAGGATGATCTCCAGAGGCTCGAGTACGCCAGGAAAGTGGTGCAAGGCACAGGGACACGTGTTGAGGTTTGTTTCTTGCTGTTGTTACGAATGACACATCCCTTAGGGGAGGAATGAAAAAAGAGCGCAAGTCGGATCCATGGGTCTTCATTTTTTAAACAAAAAAAAACTTTAATAAAGACCAAAATAAATCAAATATCGCTTCCGTAGATTAAGTTCAGTTTAACATCCTACAATATTGAATATTTGTCATGAGCACAACTTTATTGGACCATAAACTTGTTTAATGAAGAGAAAAAATTCTGGTTAAGTTGTACTTCTCTGACCACAACAAATATTTAAAAAAACTGGTAAGTGTACTCTCACCATCATCATCAACTGTTTCCAGCCTATGGCAGGGTTTTTTTTAGTAAAATACCACCATATTTCTCTATCCTTCCACCATTCTTTCTCCTTTAATTGGTTCCATTGTACTTTTTCTCGCATGCTCACTTTTTGTTATCTGCTCTTCCCATCTATGCCCATTCTCCTTTTTCATCCTCTTTACATGACCATATCATCTCAGCCTGACTTCCTCTACTATCTCATGTACTCCAACATCCTCATTACATAACCATACCAACTCACCTTTACTTCCTCTACTATCTCATGTGCTACCTGTACCCCCAACTCTTTCCTCTGGATAACTTCATTCTCTCTTTTAAAAATTTAAGGTGTCAAAACTGTTAATAAACGAACTGTACCAAGAGTTTTTATGTTACTGATAATTGACTAAAGGCGATTACAACTGTATTCTTTCAGAATGTGAGCACTGCTGAGGAGCTGGCGCTACAAAGGGAAGCCAGGAAGGGGATGACAGGGGAAGAGGCCGAGTTCTCGGTAGAGACGGCTCTCGACAATCAGGTGTACCTTTGGTCTGACAAATACAGGCCTCGCAAGCCTCGCTACTTTAACAGGTGAGCTCTCCTAACACAG
The DNA here is from genome assembly GCA_902151455.1 of Timema bartmani. Lineage (NCBI taxonomy): Eukaryota > Metazoa > Arthropoda > Insecta > Phasmatodea > Timematidae > Timema > Timema bartmani. The sequence goes on along the minus strand of CABFWB010000136.1, from coordinate 219,099 downwards.
TTTACATATTATAGTTAACTCACTCTAGGGGTGTTCGAAGCTTTGAAAAATTCGAAGCCGAATTGAATCTTGGTGTACTTTGTGTTTGATTCCAACCCATGTTTGGCTTCGGCAGCTATTTGAAGCTTCGTCTGATTTTCGAAGTCTAGTGTAGCTAAACACTTATATTTTACATCACATAAAAGTAAACTGAAATTACCTCAAGAAATATAATATATATTTTTATCGTCTTAAGTCTTAGAACAAGTTTGCTTTATTTTCTTGATGAAAATGGTAAAATTTCCTTAACACTTTGAATTTCAAGACAGCCATAACATTAAACCCTTAACTGCCTTGATCACAAACATTGATTGGTACCAACTGAAGATGAATTTATTCCTCTTGAAAGTGTAAATTAAAATAAATAAATAATTTTTTTAAAATTTTCATTGTGTTAAATTAAACTTTTGAAGTATTTATTAATTACTGAGACTATTTTTTTAATATTTTAAATTTTGCACACGCAGCCATTTCAGTTGTTTACTACATGAATCAGTATGTTCAACTCAAATTCCTGTTAATGCTTAGGCTAGCAGCAGAGTTGATAGATAGTTGAGCGCATGTGCACATAACATGAAATTCCTTAAATTATTTTTAAAAAAGCACACAAAAAATGAGTGCTTATAAACAAAGATTGCTGTTAATTTAGTAAAAGCTTAGATATTTTACTAAAAATGAAATGAAATTAAATCTACAAAAAATTGGTTATTTTATACACAATATATGAAGAATTCATTTATGAGAGAAATTATTACTATCGTCAAGGTATTATTTTCAAGATTTGCTATAGGTGCATGCGCTTTCAAAGTCAGAACCATATTTTTTTAAGTAATTCACACAGCAAGATTTAAATCTTACTAATATTATAAATGCGAAAGTTTGTGTGTTTGGATGTTTGTTACTCAATCACGCCAAATCTGATGAACAGATTCGAATGAAACTTGGTACATAAGTAGAGTATGTCCTGGAATAACATATAGGACTATTCCCAACCTTTGATTTTACATTAATTTTACAATACTAATGTTTAAACTTTTCGTATATAAGAGATATATTGTGATTTTAATTTTACAAGTAAATATGAATGTGATTATAATTAAAATGTTAAAGTAAAGATAGCATAATACAGAAATTTTATTTACAGCTAGAGCTGAGAAAAACACATAGATATTTGAAAAAAATAAAGTTTGATTTATGACCAAAACAGTTTAGTTAACAATTAAAAGATGTTATTAATTATTGCGGGTGAATCCGCGACGGGTAAAAGCTAATGGATTTATAAAATCAAAAGTTTCCTTGTTGATTTGTTAAAGGGAAAAACTAAAATTTTGTAACACTTGCCTTCTCAAACCTATAAACGCGCCTGCCGAATTAACTAAAACTCATATTTTATTATAACTTTGTTCTGATTCTTGACTGTTTGTTAATTCTCGTATTTTGTTAATTCTATCTTGTGCATGAAAGGTTAGTGAAACATCATGCAGGACAAATCCAATGATATTAAAACAAAAGCACGTTTCTTTACTACTCAGACTGTACGCATAAAAGAGTGTTTTTTAATACAAAGGTAAAGTGAATATAACATTTATATATTGGCAATAAGCTACAAATATTAGTGTTAAGAAAAAATAAATTTAATATTTAGTTTGATGTTGGATAAATATACTCAATGTCAACATAATATTTTTATATTCTGAAAATTGAAAAATGACACCTGGACACGGGAATCGAACCCGGGACCTCTGGTTTAGTACGCCAATGCTCTGACCACTGGCGTACTAAGCCAGAAGTCCCGGGTTCGATTCCCGTGTCCAGGTGTCATTTTTCATATTTTCAGAATATGATATCTAGGTGGAGTAATCCCCACTAATAAGCATAAATAATAGCTCTGGCTATTAATTCTTTATAATATTTTTACTCAAAATTAAATAGAAAAATATTCGAACTTTGATTTGGCTTCAAGAATATTTCCCATATTCGACTCGACTTCACTTTAAACCAACAAAGTGGACTTCGCACACCCCTTAAGTTAAGGGTTTGGGGTGGGGGAGTAAAGTAGGGTGAACATAAATAAATTGAATCACAATATTTAAGGATTGCTAAGGTGTAAGATTTTCTTGGCTTAAGACATGGAAATTTTCTTGTGTTTTTTTAGTGTGGTACTAGTAAGGGTATGCAAGTGCTCAAAATTCAAGTTTGGGTAGGGCTTTGAACTGGATTTGGAAATTTTACCCGAAACAAAAATCTGAGTACTCTAAATTTGTATTTAAAAATTTTCAGATATAATTAATTTAAATGGAAGAACGCAACACTATAAAATTAAGTACCTACTATGAAAGATGAAACTTGGGGGGGGGAATAATTATAATTACAGAAATCAACAATATTTTAATCATTTTCGAATACATTGAAAAATGACAGACATGGGAATCGAAATCGTGACCTTTAGCTTAGCATGTCAATGTTCTACCAATCCAAGGATTATTTTCTGCTCAACATCATTCTTCACACATTTTTTAAGTCTGTGATGGGCATGTAAATACCATCAGCTATTAAAAACTATCTTTGAAATATCATTATTTTAATTCCGTTAGATACAATTACATACATTTTCAAAGTGAACAGAATTTCTTGATATTTGCTTTTATAAGATTAACAAATGTTTAATGTGAACAACTATATTAAGTTAGGTTAAAAAGGCAAATTTGTATGATTTTTATTTTAAAATTATTGTTCTTAAAAACCACATAATAATGTGTTTTTATTTTGAACTTTGAGTTCTACAGTTTTCTGGTAATTGTGTGGGCCTTGGCCTTCTGTCCTCTTTTAAATGTTTAACTTAACACAACCGTTTGGCGCCATTTTTCCTTTGTTCTTAAAAACCTAAATTTGTGAAAATGGTTTGTACATAGCTATATTACAGAATTTCTACTTTAAATATTTCAAAACACTGATCAGAGCTCAGACCATGTGGGGTGTCTCTCCCTCCCCCCTCCCAGTTATTTTTAACCTCATTGTTATGTCAGTCACTCTAAGAGTGAACCCTAGCATCGGTTGGGGGAAAAGCATAATTGTTAATTGTTACTGTTGTGAATCACAGGGTGCACACTGGCTTCGAGTGGAACAAATACAACCAGACTCACTACGACATGGACAATCCTCCGCCCAAGATAGTTCAAGGCTACAAGTTCAACATATTCTATCCAGACCTTATTGACAAGACGACGACACCAGAGTACTTCCTGGTTAGTATTCTGGCGTGTGTGGGAAAATTCATAGTAGGGATGGATGAGAATGACATTTTTATATCGGGACAGGAACGGGAAATTATAAAAATGATGCATTAGATTAATTCTACATTAAAAATAGATCTATGACATTATTAAATATAATACAACTTATACATCATACAAACTTAATATAAATAGGGGTGTGCAGATAGCATTTTATATTGAAACAAATAGCTAAATTTTGAACAAATAATGAATAATACAAAGCAAATAATTAATTTTAATATATTATATTTATTAGTTAATCTCTTTTGAAAATAGTGTTTTATATTTAACTTCCTATTGGAAGAGTGCAAAATAAAAATTTAACCTTCTTAAATGTTATTCATTTTAATAACACCTCTTAAAGGCTATCTAGGTTAGGTTTGAAACACCTTAAATATTTTAAGGTCTAAAACCCCTTAAAGATTATCTAAGTTTTAAACCCCTTGAATATTATTTTGGTATGAAACCCCCTGAAACTCCTCTTTGTTTAAAACCCCCTTAATGTTCTCTAGAATTGACACCCCTTAAAGGTTCTTTGTTTAACACCCCTGTAATATCTACTCTTTGTTAGGTTGCTGACAACAGACAGGCTGATGCTCTAAAATAGTTGACCTTGGCAAATTACTTCCTCCCCCTTATTTCTATGCCCCAAAAGATGGTAGAGTATATCATAGCTTTGTCCTTCTCTAAATCTCTCAAGCTCTCTCTCTTGCTGAGCCTAACAAATAACTGTTGATAGACAGAGCACATTGTCTCAGCACAGCTGCTAAAATACACCCCCAACCTTCAGTTTGCTACAGAACAAAGATGATGACTGTCTCCAATAGAGTTTGAGTCAGTAGTACCTGCAGAAACAATAAGCGGGCTTTATTTCCCGAACCCTTTTTTTNCCCGAGGGTTCGGGATCCCATCCACCCTTAATTCATAGTTAAATTAACACTTGTAAGGTAATTGTATTAACTCTTTCCCTCTCACATTTAATTAGTTGACAGGTGTGTTCTGACTTATCGGTGGTTTTAATCAGTGTTCTGATCCACGGTGACCTTCATCTCGGCACATGCACACGCAAAACAAACTATTCGAGCTAAAAACTTCTTGCCAACATGTTGTATAAAAAAGGTTCTACAGTTGATAAGCACACACAATATCTTCAACATTTTATATGTCAAGTACTTTTAATAATTTGATGAACATTATTAATATATCCAGTCTACCCAAAAAAACTTTTCTTTCTTTGTTTTTATATATGTATAGAACTACCTATGGTTTTAAAATATGACTAAATCAACGAGCAATGACTCGTTAGGTTGATTTGATAAAATATAAAATTAATCCAATAAACATGTTTGAGGATAGTTAAAATAATAATTTAAACATTGTTTCTTAATTCTCACTACATGATTTTTTTAAAATAATATGAAAGTTAAGTGTCTTTATAAATATAGTTAGATAGTTATACTTTGTATTTGGCCAATATTAATATTGAAGTGTCAATTTTGCTTCTCATGATAAAATAATAATCGAATGGACAAAAGAATAATTGAACAGATGAATATATGAACGAATGAGGAATTCGACTGCAGACAAGATCATGAAAAGATTAATAACACCAGCCAAGTTTTTCTGCAAATTACATATTTTAATCTTTTTCCAGACGCCGTGTCCCGACAATCGTGATTTTGCAAACTTGCGGTTCCACGCAGGCCCTCCCTACGAAGACATTGCATTCAAGATCGTCAACAGAGAGTGGGAATACTCATACAAGCGAGGTTTCCGTTGTCAGTTTCATAACAATATCTTCCAGTTGTGGTTCCACTTCAAAAGATATCGGTACCGGCGATAGCGCAGATGGTTTGTTGCCGGCAGGGTTGTTATGTGGGCTCCAACACACTGTGCGTGTTGTGGAACCAGGTTTGACATTTGTGCTCTTTCCATCCTGCTTGCTATGGAAGATAACTAATGTTCCGAAAACTATGGTTCATTTAATGAAATCAAGGAAGAAACTTAAAACACAAACATTGCTCGAATCGAAAATTTTTATTGATTATTTGTATTATTTACATAAATTTTAAGTTTATGGACATGTGGTTAATGTGAGCTGATGCTCAAAAGTTGGGAAACTAGCACACAATCACACATTAAATGTGAATATTTAACATATCTCTTTAAGGAAAACCTCTTTTCCAGGGTGTCCAGTGACCCTGAAAACAAAGAATAGTCAGGAAATTTAATCAAATTTCTGGAATTTTCACATTTTCATGAAAATAATATGCAACTTTCACTTGTCAAAATGACATTTTTCTTCCAGTTAATATTCACCGTTTATCTCTTTTAGCACGGAAATCTCACTTAGATCGCACAACCCAATAACCCATCACATTATACTGAAATTCTTTTGACTCCGTCATAGAGTGACACAATTTCGAAATGTATGTGTCTACAAATATTATAACATTAAGTTGTGATTTTAATATAATCATCTTTGTAATATTATATAGTGACTAGAAAAGTCAGGGAATTTTAACATAAAGTTTGGCTGGACACCCTGTTTTCACTTTTAGAGGTATTTTGCTATATTTGAAAGAAGGTACCTTCCTGTACCTTCATCCAAATACAACTTACATACATTATCACACAAATAATCCAATATAAAATGTCTGCCAATTAATTTTTTCTTATTTACTCTGCAAAAACCAAAGCAGGAATATATATAGTAATTTTTTACTAGGCACTAAGTGAGTGCATACATCATGTAAATATAACTGAGCCTACTTTTAACGTCAATATCCAAGACATCTCCATTTTTTCCCCTCTGACAAAGGATTTAGTTGTAAATTATTAAGTTGTAAATAGCTGTAAATAACTTTGTTAAATAAGCATTTTAATAAATCAGAATAAAAGTTAATATTCTTGAAATAGAAGCTCCATGTATCATTGAATATTTTGATATGACTTGTGAAGCTTCAAAAACTTCAACTTGACTTCGAATATTTGTTGACTTAGCTTTGGAAAAAAAAGAAGATTGGCTTCAACAATTACAAAGCTTTGCCAAGATACCTTCTTCCAAATGTATATTACAAATTACCTGAAAAAGCTTTGCCAGCTAAAATAGATATAAATAAACGTTCAATATTTGTCATTTTATGACGCTACGTACGTACACCGTAAGTTAATATTCCACGGCAAAAATTTGTAGTAATTGTCAATTGAATATGTTGTAATAGTAACATTACATAACAACTTAGGATTAAATCTGTATACACTTTTGCAATAAAATATTTAGATATACTTAAACTTTGGTTCTGCTTTAAGAATATTTCATATAAAAATTTTACTTTGAAAACAAAAAGTTAACCTTCACACTTGCTTAAAAAATCTATTTATAAAGCTCTTTGAATGATATTATGTGTAAATTAATTAAATAAAGGCTTATTTCATTTTTGTAATGCACCTGATTCTACTTCCATTTTTATATTAATTTTAATCAAATTTCTAGAAAACTAGGGAATATAAATTTAGCTTTGGAGGAATTTGATTTTGGGACTAGATACCACGTGTTTATTTTATTACTTTTGTGATTCATTGCTACAATATTAAGAACTTTTTGCTAAGCTATAGAACAATTATAAAATCACTCACTTATTTGGTAGTTGCCTACTTTTATTTTGATTTTCTAGGTATTTTTGATAAAGTTTTTTTTAACCTTATCTATTCTGTGAACTTCTCTTTTTACAAATTTCTAGCCGATATAATTTCTAATGTTCATCAATATAATGAAACTTTTTTTTAATAATCATTTGTAAATTTAATGGTGAATTAAAGGTTAGAGAATAAAAAAGTAACACATAGACAAATCTTGTTAAGGTTATTTTTTATTTATAAAAATGGTACTCTTATAAATATAAAAATAATATTTAGTTATTAATTATTAGAATTTAATAAGCATTTTTTTTATATAAATGGTTCTGACATCTAGTAAAACTTTGGAAGGATACAAGAACATGAAATAATAGAAAGTATGACATAACGAGTATTTATTATAAATAAAAAGAAATCGTGAATATGTTACCATAATTCTATAGGGATTTCTATTTATTAGTAATTGTAGCTCTTATACTCTGTCACCATCATAATCAAATGTTTCCAGCTTGTGGCCGAGTCAGTTTTAGTAAAGTGCCTCTTCCTCTGTCCATCCACCATTCCCTCTTCCTTTATTTGCTTCCATTACTCTCCTCTCACTCCCACACTTGCTGTCATCTCTGTCTTTCTCGTTGGGATTTTTACCTTTTCCGTCCTCACTACATAACCATACCATATGTTACCAGATTTTTTAAAAATGGTTTGAGTTATAGAAAATGAACCCGAAATAAAAACACTTAAAATATATTTACAAACATTTCAATATTTAGATACCATATGGCATCGTCTGCAGTAAATGGACACTATAACATGCTTAAGGTGCTTAATTTTATACATATTAATTTAAATTGTGTAGTACTCATTTACAATCTGGTTATTATAAGCTGCTAAAGCAGTATCTCCCTGTGCTGTAGTTTTTAATCGAAACAATAAAAAATTGAATATAATACAGTAGAAACTCGATAGCTTGAGGTTCTGTATAATCTGAGGCAGGAATGCGGCCAACGCACATTCTTTTTACATAACACCGATCTGAATACTGATGATAACTCGGAAGGAAACTATTTAGAATACTTAACATTCCTTTAGAGACAATGTTTAGTATTTTAAGATTTTGTTTGGATAGATATTCAAGAAGGAAAAATCCAAAAGGAAATACTTAAAAGAGCGAGTAACTATTTTCAATTTTTCCCAGTTATTTTGTTTAGTTAAGAGTTTTCGATCGTTCAAGATGGGTCTGGTCCCATTAAACTCAAAATAATCAAGACGCCACTGTAAATAAAAATACACTTATTGTCTCTTTATATTAAGTGAAAATAACTTCACACAAAAAGCCTAGCAATAATTTGCTTTGTCAAACATTATTTATTAGTAAATATACCCACTCTAGGCAAAAGCTGAGTATTTTATTAATATCTTAATCAGTCTTGTCTTAACATAATTTAATCTTTGGGGTGTTCCACACTTGGGGACGATGGTTGCTCTATCTTAACTTGTGATTCAGTGGCTGGCCTCACCGCGGGAACACCGGTCTGTATGATTGGGACAGATCTCTCCCCAGCAGGTAGAGGCGGCGACTGAAACCAGGAGGTAAAAATATCACATTTCCTGTTTAGTAACTATTCAGGTAATAAAATATTGGCTTGACTTTTCATAGCATTGCTATTTTGAATCATACTATTTGTTCACTCCCGTTATCCTGAAAGGTAGCAGCAGTCTCTCTCTCTGTCTCTCTCTCTCTCTCTTTCCTTGGCATATGGCCTTATCTTATGAGTTATACCATAGTGAAAACGTGCAAGGTAAGCTTTTTTTTATTTAGCACTGCGTCTTACTACCCGTTCGGGTTATACGCTTAGATACTACTTCCGATATTGGGTTAGGAATTGGGAAGGTTGAGTTTAGAGGAAGTGAACCCGCATTAGTGTGGAGGGAGAGTGGAAAACCATTTAGAAAAAACCACCCCCAGCTCACCTAGCGCGTTAGCTAACTACGCCACCAGGGCGGCTGTTAAGTTTGTTACCTTTCAGTGTAAACACAGTGTACGTGTGTGTTAAATTTTTTTTAAACCAAAACTACCCTTCTCAAGCAATTTGCCACTAACATGCTGGTACCTGCTTCCATGGCCCCATGATCCAAGGCGTCACTCTTGTGTTGGACTAGACTGCTGATGACAGGGAGATTATGGTTTGAATCCTGGTTAGGTGTACAGAGGTTAGTTTTTCCAAAATGATTTTCCACTCTCCCTTTATGCAAATGCGTGTATACTTCCTCCTCTAAATTCAACCTTCCTCATCCTTAACCCATTTGCTTAATTAGTATACATGCATATAGCCTTTACAAGTAGTAAGGCGCGATGCTAAAAAAAAAGTTGGTATTTGAACACGGGGTTGTTCTATGTTTTGGAATGCTACCAAATAAGATCACCTTATTACAAACGCCAACTATTGTTAGGTAAACTAATTAATATATTATGATCTCAATTATTTTATAAAAAAAAGGAACATTACAGATAATAAATAAATATTCTTTTAAATAGTTCACCAAAAATATTATAGAGAGAAAACTTTAAAAAAAAAAAATTAGCTTCATTAATGTTTTGCAGTCTAAAGATAATTAAATTACAGGTATTCTATTTCAACAACTGTCATACGGTTGTTGTTTATTTTAAGTAAATAAGTGCACTAACCTTCTTGGGCGCTGTGACCGTGAGTACTCCATCCGAAGAAAGGCTGGACACCACGTCCTTGACCTCTATATCTGCTGGCAGAAGATATCTCCTCAGGAAGTGTCTGGAAACATATCCGTGCTCATCCTGTTTTTCCTCGTGTTTGGCCTCGACGATGACTTCATTGCCGACAGTCTTCACCGTGATCTCGCTGGGAGAAAACTGTTGCACGTCAAGGATTACCTGGGACATAGAGAATTGAGCTACAGGCGAAAGCTTGCACTCGCATCGCGGGGACTAAAACAAGTAGAAGAAATGGAAGTTAGGAACAAATAAAACAAACACAATAGCTCTAAGCAAACACATCATTTCAGATGACATAATGATGGAGTGTTTGTGTGAATCTAGAAAAATGATACCTGTAGATTGAGTTGAGCCCTTTATGTCTGATTTTAAAATTTTTGTATAGCTTATATATAGCTGAATGATTCGAAGGAGGAGACTCTGAATAGCTCAGTTGGAAGACTACGGAAAGCCAGACAATCGGGTGTAAAATTCCTGTCTGAGTGTCTCTTTTATTTTTACACAAACATCTGAGAAAGAGTGGGGGGTACAGGGAGTAATTTAATGTGTAGAGGAAGGATGCTAGTATATGAGATAGCAGAGAAAGTAAGGCTGAGATGGTATGACCATGTAATGAGGCTGGAAAAAAGAAAGATTATACCAAAGATAATGATGGAGATGAAGTATGTAGGGAAAATACCGCAAGAGAGGCCAAGGAAAGAGATGAAAGGAGCAGAAAGTATGAAAGTAAGAGGAGGAGAGTGATGGAAGGATAGAGGAAGATGGAGGAATTTTTTACAAAAGTGACCTGGCCACAGGTTGGAAACGATTGATGATAATTTGTCAAGTCATGTAATATGCAGCTCACATCTCAGCTTTGGATATATATTATCAATACCTTTTAAATAACACTAGTATTATAGTCAAATATATAAAAATTGGCTGCAAAAGAAAAAAGGGTGTATTTACTAAAAGGCCCTTTCTATGAAAATTGGACTGTATCCTAGCTATCTGTAAAGAAGTGATTTAATCGTTAGGTGTTTTTTAATTTCCTAATATGGTTAAAAAGAGGTTTTCTTTAAAAGGTTGCATAAAATTAACTTTGTTATAAAGTTGACTCAATCATTTCCAGAGATAAAATCATATTCACGGATGGAGCCTAAATTATCATATTGAGCTATACATGTAGCTTAGTGGGACGCTCACCTGGAACTTGTCCTTCTCGGCAGTGATGCTGGATACTCCGCCGTTGTCCTGTCTGTTAAGGTGTCTCCAGGGTCTGAGGTAACCACTAGAGCGCAGTGGTAACAGCGGGTTCAGAGAGGAAAGGAGGTCGTCCCGGCGAAGGCCCATCGCAAAGTGCTGGTCCATCAGTCGGGTGGGCCTGTCGAAGTCGTCCCACCAGTCACGGAACATCAGAGGAACAACAGACATATCTGCGCAGACATTTTTTGTCAATATGTGTTTTTATACTTCACAGCCATGTATTAAAAATACTGATGGGAGCCTAAAATCTGAAAAACTATAGAATTATCACACACCCCGATTCCCCAAACACCTAAAATCCTCAAAACCCTTGAAGCCTCAAACACCCCGAATCTTCAAATTCCCCTGAATCTTCAAATTCCCCTGAATCTTAAAAGCCTAAGAATCCTCAAACTCCCTGACTACCCAAACACCTCAAATCCTCAAAACCCTTGTCAAGTCATGTAATATGCAGCTCACATCTCAGCTTTGGATATATATTATCAATACCTTTTAAATAACACTAGTATTATAGTCAAATATATAAAAATTGGCTGCAAAAGAAAAAAGGGTGTATTTACTAAAAGGCCCTTTCTATGAAAATTGGACTGTATCCTAGCTATCTGTAAAGAAGTGATTTAATCGTTAGGTGTTTTTTAATTTCCTAATATGGTTAAAAAGAGGTTTTCTTTAAAAGGTTGCATAAAATTAACTTTGTTATAAAGTTGACTCAATCATTTCCAGAGATAAAATCATATTCACGGATGGAGCCTAAATTATCATATTGAGCTATACATGTAGCTTAGTGGGACGCTCACCTGGAACTTGTCCTTCTCGGCAGTGATGCTGGATACTCCGCCGTTGTCCTGTCTGTTAAGGTGTCTCCAGGGTCTGAGGTAACCACTAGAGCGCAGTGGTAACAGCGGGTTCAGAGAGGAAAGGAGGTCGTCCCGGCGAAGGCCCATCGCAAAGTGCTGGTCCATCAGTCGGGTGGGCCTGTCGAAGTCGTCCCACCAGTCACGGAACATCAGAGGAACAACAGACATATCTGCGCAGACATTTTTTGTCAATATGTGTTTTTATACTTCACAGCCATGTATTAAAAATACTGATGGGAGCCTAAAATCTGAAAAACTATAGAATTATCACACACCCCGATTCCCCAAACACCTAAAATCCTCAAAACCCTTGAAGCCTCAAACACCCCGAATCTTCAAATTCCCCTGAATCTTCAAATTCCCCTGAATCTTAAAAGCCTAAGAATCCTCAAACTCCCTGACTACCCAAACACCTCAAATCCTCAAAACCCTAGAATCCACAAACTCCCTGAATCGCCAAACACCTCAAATCCTCAAAACCCTTGAAGCCTCAAACATCCTAAATCCTCAAATACCCTTGAATCTTCAAATTCTCCTGAATCCTTAAAGAATCCTGAAAAATATTAGATTTTAGATTCAAGAAAATATATTGTTTTCTCAAACTATGAATTGGATTTTGTTTTAGAGCTCTTGTACTGCTTATTGGTGGTCTAACCCCCGCACAACTATTTTGTTAGTATTTATATTTTAAATTATTCTCTATATTTTTTTTTAACCAAGATTCAAATTGAATTTGAGATTCAGAATTCATAGGTAAAATGAAGATTCGGCTTTTTAAAATAATGTATTTCACCCAACTCTAATTAAAAATACATGGCAATATAGAATGTTTTAAATAGTTAGTCATCAAACAAACATCTTGAAACAAAAATATATATACATTTTTAAAAATTGAAAACTGTTCTATTTTTATATTTTTAAAGCTATTTCATTATATTTTATATCACTAGATTCATGTCCACACTTACTGTTGCGTGTTAATGAAGAACTTCTGGTGTATTGTTGAAAGAAGATCCACTTAGTTACATTCACTCCCTTTCACTAACTTACTTCCTGGGGGACTCCGCCATACTTATAGGGAGAGCAGTCTGCTCCTGATGATTGTTCTGGAAACATTCTCCCCTACCCCCTTTATCCATCTCAGTGACGTCAACAGATGTTCCCCACTTGTTTCAGAATAGAACACACCTCATGCATCTATAGCCTCACACAAACTTTCAGCATCAAATCTTCCCGTTAATTCCACCAACAACATAACATCAGGTTAAAAAAAATGTAAACAATAAAGTTGGCTTCGCTGCTACCTTGACCAGGGCCGGCTCGAACGTTTCTTGCGCCCCAGGTGTATTCTGTATAATATTATGAAACCTGACAAAAAAGAAAATAAAGAAAGATAAATTAATCAAAAATAAGTAACGACCCTGCTTTACCCTTCCCTCCTGTGTCAAATATTATTCCTTTTTACCATCCTTTTCTCTTTTTATTTTCAGAATGTTTAGTTAAATATCAAGGTGGTTTGCTGACAAGCGACTCTGACTGTCATACGCATATAACCATTAAACTGATTATGTTGTTAGTCAATATTAAAAAAATATGTATATTCTTAATATTAGATAAAATATTTAGGTTTGTTTCTCTATTTAGAAATAGTTATTAGATTATTTAATTTAAACAATACATTTTTAAACACTAAAAAAAATACATTTTGTTGGAATGTGCCTTAGATGACCGCTCTTACCGTAACTGGCCCTGACCATAGAAGTCAAGGTTCAATTCCGACAGTGTACTGAACAGGTTTTTTTTAAACAAGAATTTGATGCCATCCCTTATTTTAATTTGGTCCTACCCGCTTTGGTGGACGAATAGTCTAACGCACTACTTTCGCAATAGATTAGACTGCAGATGATGGGTAGATCAAGGTTTGAATCTCGGTCAGGTGTACTGAGGATGGTTGTTCAAAAATAGTTTTACACTCTCCCTCCACACAAATGTGGGTACACTTCCTATAAATATAGCCTTCCTAATCTCTAAAATAATTAGCATAATTAGTATGTAAGCGTATAACCTGAACAGGTAGTAAAACGCAGTGCTAAAAAAAAATTTGTTCCACTCGCCTCAATGGCCGAATGACCTAAGGCAGTGTTTCTCAAAATTTTGGAAATGGAGGACAACCAAAAAGAAGCTATGTGAATTGGGGGACCACCAGGGCTCTGGGAGAACTGGTTTAGGGCCTGTTTGAAAGCTAGGCGTGCAGTAAAAACTTTTTTTTTTAAAGAAATTCCAGTTTTCGACTATAAAATACAAAACAAAATTTTATTTATCAAATGAAATATTAAGAAAATTTATATAATTACATTGATTTAGTAAGAAGTAGTTTTTTAAAATTATTTTTAACATTCTAAACCTCATTTTTATTTAATTTTTTTTAAAACAATGGTTCCTTTTCTCTTTGACGCGTAGGTATCAAGTGAGAAAATAAATAGAACAACGTATGGAATTCTCATATTTAATATTTTGTATTTCAAATTATATTATAATGTGATCAACATTCTTTAATTCATTTTAATTAGTAAACTTCCTGGGATTCCACAGACCACCTAATAGAGGAAGGGGAGATCGAGGTTCAAATCATGGTCAGGTGTACTGAGGGTGTTTCTATCTTAAACTATTCTACACTGGCCCTACACGCAAATGCGGGTGCATTCCCTCTAAATTCAACCTTCCTAATCCCCAACACAGCGTAATTAGTACATATGTTTAGTGTATAACCCGAACCGGTAGTAAGAGGCGGTGCTAAAAAAAAACTAGTCAGTTGTATAATTGTGTCGACCTATAGAAGCCCCCCCACCCCTTTTTTTCCAAACTTCCTAAATTCTAAATTAAGCCCCGCACCTCCGAATACGGTGGTGGGTTCAAGGACAAGGGCGATTCACCGCTCCCGGCTAGAAGTGATGATGATGCTGCTTATTGCAACTACTGGTGTGTGTCACTACCGCGTCACAGGACGTTTCCACTCGAGTAGAGTCGCACGAGCGTTTCTTTACACGGACGGGAATGTTACGGACGAGTAGAACGACAAGTACAGTCGGATTCAGTTAGGAAGAGACTTTTTTTTGACAGCAATAAAAGATACTAGAATATTGTCATTTTTTTAGCACCTTGTCTTACTACCCGTTCGGGTTATACGCCTATGTATTAACTACGCTAATATGTTAGGGATTTAGAGGAAGTGCACCCACATTTTCGTGGAGGTAGAATGGAAAACCATTTAGGAAAACCCTCAGTGCACCCGACCGGGATAAAACCCCGAGCTGGTCTTCGACAATTTATAAAATATTGTTATTTTTATTCGAAAAATGATGTAATCTGCAACTCATATATTTTGAAATATAATCACCCGCTTCAGTGGATTATTGGTTTAAGCCCTAACGAGTCACTATCGTGTTAGACTGGCCTGCTGGAGACGTGAAGAAAGGGGTTCTAATCCCGGTCGGGTCTACTGAGGGTGGTTTTTCCTAAATGGTTTCCCACTCTCCTTCCACTCAAATGTGGGTAGATTACCTTTAAAATGCTTCCTTCTTCAGCCCTACCTCATTAAAGTAATTATATATGCGTACAACCTGAACATGGTATGTAAGATGCGGGATATAATAATATATATATAATTTCAAACACGGGTGTCGTTAGAGGTGGGACACGTCCCCCCAATAATCGGCTCAAAAGGGACTTTATTAGAACCGTTAAAGAAACAGTTAAATGTTTAATTCAACAACAAAAAATTTAATTTAATTTTTTTAAATTTAATTTTAGCGCCGCGTCTTACTACCCGTTTGGGTTATACGCTTAAGTACTAATTTACACTAATGGATTAGGAAATGGGAAGGTTGAATTTAGAGGAAGTGAACCCGCATTTGCGTGGAGGGAGAGTGGAAAACCAAACAACAACAAAAAGAAAATCCACGTTTGGAGAAATACATAAGTGATTTAGCTAAACTTATTTATATGATTCAAATATAATTAATTCCGTTATCAAAACATTCGTTTTATTTATTTTGTACGAAATATTATTTTATTTTCTAATTTAAAAGGAAAAAAAAAGTTTGTTCTGTTAATAGCTAGCGACGCCTATGATTTCAATACCTTTGAAATAGGGCCTATAGCACCAATATATTACAAATGTTTTAATTCTTGCGTGAGTTTTCCGTCCGTGTTACAGCGTGAAGAGAAAAAAAACCGCTCGTGTATCCCTAGCCTTTTTGGTACTTGTGCCAAGAGCGAGTGACGTCATGGGCTGGCATTTGGAGCTAGTTCAGGTCGAGCGAAGGTCGTCGTTTTAGTCTGAAGGTCTCAAGGTACGTCGTCAAGTTTTGAAAGGATTTTTAAAACAGGTATTTAACGTGCGCTTTCTGGACCGACTTATAATCTATCTTAACACTAGAATAGACCCAACATCCAGTCCCTCGGCCGTTAATTTATCACTGTGAAAGTGTAAACCCACATTTCACCAATGAAAGATTTTTCGGCCATGAAATGTTTGAGGCAGTGTCAAGATTTTGTTAGGGAATCTGTGGAATCAATCAATGATTCAAAATTGTTTTCAAACATAATCTCGAACCATCTCGATGCACTTTTGATAGCGTTTGATCTGTATTATCCTCCCGAAAGTGATCCTTGGAAACAAAACATGTGGGCTGTAAACCCTTTTCTGCCACAGGAAAACTCTCTTCCATATGAAGAAAAACTCGAGCTCCTAAAGTTATCATCCAACAAGGAGCTAGAACCTCTACTGACGACTATGAGTACGTCTCAATTTTGGAAAAAAATAAAGCCAGAATACCCAGAATTGTGTGAGTGAGCGGTTAAGTTTTTGATTTGTTTTTCGTCCTCTTATTTGTGTGAAACAACTTTTTCGGCAAGGACACTGCTTAAAACAAAACAACGTAATCGGCTACAACTGAAAAACTGTTTGCGCTTAGCTGTCACCAAACTTGTACCGAGATTTGAAAAATTGGTAAAAGAAAAAGAATAACAAAAGTCCCACTAAGTTATTTTTACCTGGCATCAACTTGTTAAGGTCAATAACCTTTTTAACCACTTTTTTTTTTATGAAATCTTATTTCTTACTTTACTTTGTATCCATCTGGTTTGTTAGTTGTAATATTCTTATTATTAATATATGTTGTTCTATTACTAGTTTTATTTTGTATGAAGAAACATGGTTTGTATTAAGTTTAATAACTTAATTAAATAATATCAAATCAGTGCTTGGTAATGAGATGTATTATAATTATTCACAATGAACATACTTATAAATCATGTTTCCTTTGTCATTCTATTTAATTATCCGTGATCTTTTTAAAAATCTTTTTCATGCTATTTCATTATTTGTGATTTTTTTAAAATACCTTTAAGTTAGTGGACCTTAGCAAAACATCCAGGTGGACCGTGGGGTTCCTAAGATTGGGGAACACTGATTTAAAGTCCATTGTTTACTCAAATCCTGTGCTTGATGTTGAGGTTTTAAGAGAGCGTATTGTAAATGAATGTGAGCAAATACGTAACAACAATGTATATTCAACAGAGCATGGAACGCTCGATCCGTGGGTGCATTGAAGCTGGAGGACACCATTTAGAACAATTTTTGTAACAAAATAGTATTCTTGTGTTTTGGTTTGTTTTTGTTGGACTATGTCTTGTTTACTTGCATTACTTATTCTGTTGGACTTCCTATTAATTGAACAATGAAATTCCTCCTAGCTCAGAAACTAAGCGTTTCAAGACTCATATTTATATGAACTTTTATTAATGTTTCATGGGTGAAAATACACCCTTAGAGTATTTGACACCAATTTAAATACACCCTGTATAGGAGGCTCCAAAAAGAAATCCCGCCCAGGCGGAAAATTTACCTCGGGCCGCCCCTGGACATCAACAGCGCTCATTTCGTCCCATTCACCATCTTTATTTATGAAGAGAAGGCAGCTATAGTTTTGTAAAGCATTTTTAAGTATCTACAGACGCCGCTGTCACAGAAAAATACACATTTAAACTGTTATTTTCACAAGTTTGTATTTCAACAAAGTAAAAATGCTTTGAAAAAACCTAAACTCAAATTGTTTGTGGGGAAAGTTTTGATTGCCAAAAGTGACAACACAGGGCCTTGCAGATCAAATGGTTTGGTGAATGGACATATGAGAGTAGATCTGATAGCTTTTCCTGACTTCTCAGTGTTACCAACACTCCTACACTGGATGGACTGTAACTAAATACAAACTTGAGAGCCGTGGGACGACAATTTTTTCACTACACTGTCGAAGCTATGAGTTAGTGCTTTGCCCCCTCTCTCACTCCTAACCTTTCAAATTGGATCCTCTTTACGTGCCTGACCTTGGTTCTAAAGTTCCAGGGAAAAACCCTTTTCTATTTCCACTCCATACCAAGGCGCTAATTATTGTATTGCAACAATTTCCCTCATGCTCGTCACCGCACATAAATCAATCTTGACCGGATGCAGGCCCGAATTAAGGCGTGTGCCAAGTGTGCCACGCACAGCTACCCGCCTGATAAATAAATCACTTTGACTTGTAATATTTATTTGGTGGTAGCTATATACTTCAATATTTTTTCGTAAAATTTATTCCAAACTAATCTAGAAATTCCCTAATCGAATCCCTGTCTGTTCATTTATTGTACCCGATATGAGCCGCTAGGGGGCGCTGGTAACCTGGTATTATATGGAGTCCGACAGTCCGTGCTTAAAAATTAACGCAACTTTTACTTTTGACAAACTGGAAATGTTACATATCTGCAGATGATACCGTTGACTTTTGACAGAAAAATAAACATTGATTTTCAATTGGCAATAATTTCTGAGGTAAAATAATACAATCAGTATTGAAGAATTAACTAAATGCGACGTAATAAATACGCAAAAAAAAAGAAGCAAATAAAAAAGTTTTTAATGATAAAATACTTTTTACTATACTAATACTATTACTATTTTATCTGCAGACGGTGGATTACATAAAATGCAACCACACTGAAAAAGTCTATAATATTACCTATATAATGTCTAGTATTATTATATTACTAGCTATTAATTACAGTAGGAGCCTACTATAATCCATTCAATATATAATAGACCGTATAGTTTAATAGTTACTTCAGTTTTAATAATTAATATGCTAATAACAAAACTCACGGTACTCACCATGATTGCTTAGCGTTTGCAAAAAAAAAATTATATCTAAATAAAATTACCCATATATGATGTATATTATGTAAGATTCATAATCATTCATCTACAATTTCACGACTGTTACAGCAACAAGAAAAACTTAGGAGTGGACATTGCGCGGGTTTAAATAAAACATCTTATAAGCGAAAGAGGCAAGGTAAAGATCCAGACGTTGAGGATGCTTTAAATCAATGGTTTTCCACTGTAACTAAACGAGGCGTGCGTGTGAGCGGAAGAGTTGGCCAAAAAACTAGGTCATGTAAATTTCAAGGCAATGGATGGTTGGTTATCTCGATGGAAATCAGACATGATGTTAGTTACAAAAAAGCACACGGCGAGAAGGACAGTGCTGACGCTACGAGCGCTGACCAATGGAAATACGAAAAACTGCCAGAGTTGCTTAAAAAATTAGTGCGGATGACATTTACAATGCCGATGAAACAAGCTTGTATTATTGTGCTACACCGGATGGTTCCATGAGCTATAAACACATAGCACTGTCCGGTTCAAAAAAAGCAATTGATCGTGTAACTGTGTTGTACTGCTTAAACATGTCAGGAAGTGATAAACTCAAACTTTTGGTTATTGGTAAAAGTGATAAACTCCGTTGTTTCAAGGGACTTACAATAGGCAGTTTACCAGTTTCATATTATACAAATAAGAAGGCGTGGATGACCACATGTATTTTTACGCAATGGCTAATGAACTGGGGCGTGGAACTGCAACGAAAGTCCAGAAAAATTATGTTGATATTGGACAAGTGTACGGGCGTACGGCATACCCTTATGTATATGGTTTAAAAAATTATTGAACTGGAATTTTTACCCTCCAACACCACATCCCTGATACAGCCTATAGACGCAGGAATTATAAAAAAATTGAAGACGTATTATGGTGGAAAGCTGGTTAATCCCACCCATCCTTGAAGCGATTGAGGAAAATCTTTTGACATCATCTTCAAAAGCAATAGAAGTTAGTGCAAATGCTTCACTGTTAAAAGGTGTACAATTTATCGCCGATAGCTGGCGAGGAATAAGCAGCAAAACAATTCAGGTATTGTTTTGCTAAATGTGGTTTCACGACTAATTTTGATTCAGATGCAGTTATATGTACAGACAATGAAATGTCTCTAGACCTGCAACACGTCCGAAATTGTGAAGATTTTTTAAGCAATGACAATAACCTTCATTGCCATGATGAAAATGAAGATTGTGAGGGTACAATTATTGAAGAAATTGCAGCAAAACACTCAGAGACAACAGAAGAACAAGAAAATGATGACAATGAAAAACCTAATCTAGTGACTAACTAAGCGAGTGACTAACTAAGAAGGCAACAAAGGCAGCCCTTTATCAGCACTAGATACCTGCTCCGACTTTGTACAGGTGCAGTTCATAGAGAAAACACGTCAGGGTACACTTGATAAATTTTATTCATAGAAAGAACTCTTAAGTAATATGTAACCCTTACTTGACACATGAAAGTATGTACTGTATATTCATTTTACAAATGTACATTTTGTTTGATTTTCGCTTTAGTTACAGTATTTTTAAATAAATGTTTGTACCATTAAAATTTCGTTTAATTGGGTCAGCCGCTTAATTGGGCCAGAGTGACCTAGCCCAATGTGTCCCAATTAACCAGAATTTACTGTATAATGCTCTTAAAAAGTCCTAATGTTGGAAAACTGTTATATATGTATATATTATATATATGTATATTATATATATATGTATATATTATATATATATATGTACATATTATATATATATAGTATGGTGTTTTCAAATATACTGTACATTGACTAAGGTGACTAGAAAATCATACAATTTAAAAAATCTATATTAGATGTGAACATTTTATTTACTTTATAAAATTATTCAAATATGTTCCAAATATGGTTTAAATATGCTCTAAAATTGAAAACACACCAACCAAATATGCTATATGCGTTTTTTTAGTAACAAGAGCAGCTCAAAATGTGTTTTATATCCTGTTCACCACTAAAATATAATTAGTAATGAAAATATGACATATTATAAACATCCAAACCATGATAACGAAAGTAATCTCAGTATCAATTCTTACCGACTTAACCGTAACCGAAAGGAAAGCTTGTGGTCGTTTCCTCGAATGTTCTACCCCCGCCCCCCTTTCCTTTCTTCCGGTAAACAACGAAACAAAAATATGGTTAAAAAAATGAAACAAACTATAGTCCATTCACGATAGTGTTGGATTTTCCTGACAGTTTAAAAACAGCTTGAAAAATACGTTTTGAACTCACTTCCCTCGCAAATATGTCTGGTCACATGGACCAGGGAAATAACTACTCATTTTGAAGTGTGTTTTCCTATATGCATCGCGTCCTGTTTTAATAGGAAAGGCCCTTTACTCGTCATTATATCTGCTTATTCTACTTATTCCCCCCACCAGTCCCCCCAAGAAAAAAAAAGGTTGATTTGATTTATATCCATCCGGGGCTGGTTAGTGATGCCCGCACCATCCAGTAGATATCTTATTTACTAAAGTAATTCAGTGAGTGCTGTGGTTTCCCGTCGCCTTAAGCTGGGCGCACACATGCTGACACAAAACGTTTCGAAACACGATGAAACGAAACATTTTTGTGTAATTGTGTTTCATAGTGTCATTTCACTTTGACTACATGCTTTCAAATGAGTCGGCGCACACATACTAACAAATGCGATGACACACAGTGAAACACGTTGAAACAAAGAAGCTGTCTTCCCTACTCCCATGTTTCATTCAGTTTGTTTCACATGTTTCGTGATAAATAGGCTACTGCGCAAGCGCAAAGCCGGGCACTCTGTCCACATGAAGATAGTCTCCTTCAAAGTTCAAACTGTTGAGTTGTGGTGATCATTCTTGCATTGTTTGTGTGTTGCTTTAGTAAATAAATGGTACGGGGCACCGCACAGACTTTCTCTCTCTTTCTATAAACTCGTAAGATTTCTGAACGGAATAATGTACATTGTATCATCACCACTCCACATAAGAACATGCATAAAATAATATACAATGATATAGAATCAATGAGAAAAGAGGCGCATCTTTGTCCACCTAAGAACATTTCAAACAGTTTAATGTCTTCCACAAGGGTCAACACTTCGTATTAAAATTTCGATTTCTGGTTAAAATTTTAACATTTTAAAAGACGTTGCAGATCTTCAAGTCATCGCATTGATATTTAATTATTCATTTATACATTTTGACCAATAAAAAATGTAAATATTGACTATTGAGTCTAAAATGGAGATAGATCATTGCTATGCAAACATTTCTCCTAAGAGCTTTAAGGAAAAATAACATACTTTTTTAGATACTTATATTTAATTACTCTATGGCATTGGAGAATTATTGCGTTAAGACTTAAGTAGTATATGTTTACAACTAAAGCTCACAAAATTGTATTAATATATTTGCAAATATCTCAGAAACTGTTGCTTTTATAAAAATATATGTCAAATAAAAGTTTTTTATTTCTAATAGTCCTACAATTTTGCAATGATAAGTTGTTTAGTTTCTCAAATAGTTGTGGAGATACGGAAATTAACGCTTCTGTAAAGTACCCTAAAAATCATTTTCATAGGAAAATGAAAATAGCCAGTTTATTTATAATCTTAATCAACGCCTAGATACGAATTTTAATCAAAATCGTTTGAGCAGATTTTGAGAAAACCAAATTTTTCTCTTTTCGCCCTTCAGTAAACTACCCTTAATTTTAAGTTTTTATAGACACACAGACAGACGGCATTGCAAAGACTATTTTTTAGGGTTCGGGGGGTCATGAGACGTCGACATCCATCAACATTTCAGGTTAGTTTTTTTTTACGGTCGCAATACTTAAACTTTAATGTCCAAAAAGTTAAAAAAATTCATATAATTGCGTATAGATTGAAAGTTATTGATTTTATAAAAATATGTTTCGGATAAAATATCTGTATTATAAATATATATACATATTTGTAATGCTAAGTAATTTCATATCTCAAATAGTTTCGGAGCTATTATAAAAAATGTTAATTGACGCATCAGACCGGAGCCCTTAAAGCCATTTTGCCGAAATATTGAGGGTAGCCATTTTGTTTGGAATATTTATTAATGTTTATAAATGAAATTTAATCAAAATCGTTAGAGCCGATTTTGAGAAAATCGACTTTTTCTCTTTTTGCCCTTCAGTAAACTACCCTTAATTTTAAGTTTTAATAGACACACAGACAGACGGCATTGCAAAGACTATTTTTTAGGGTTCGGGGGGTCATGAGACGTCGACATCCATCAACATTTCAGGTTAGTTTTTTTTACGATCGCAATACTTAAGCTTTAATGTCCAAAAAGTTAAAAATATATATATAATTGCGTATAGATTGAAAATTATTGATTTTATAAAAATATGTTTCGAATAAAATATTTGTATTATAAATATATATACATATTTGTAATGCTAAGTAATTTCATATCTCAAATAGTTTCGGAGCTATTATAAAAAATGTTAATTTACGCATCAGACCGGAGCCCTTAAAGCCATTTTGCCGAAATATTGAGAGTAGCCATTTTGTTTGGAATATTTATTAATGTTCATAAATGAAATTTAATCAAAATCGTTAGAGCCGATTTTGAGAAAATCGACTTTTTCTCTTTTTGCCCTTCAGTAAACTACCCTTAATTTTAAGTTTTAATAGACACACAGACAGACGGCATTGCAAAGACTATTTTTTAGGGTTCGGGGGGTCATGAGACGTCGAAATCCATCAACATTTCAGGTTAGTTTTTTTTACGATCGCAATACTTAAGCTTTAATGTCCAAAAAGCTAAAAATATATATATAATTGCGTATAGATTGAAAATTATTGATTTTATAAAAATATGTTTCGAATAAAATATTTGTATTATAAATATATATACATATTTGTAATGCTAAGTAATTTCATATCTCAAATAGTTTCGGAGCTATTATAAAAAATGTTAATTTACGCATCAGACCGGAGCCCTTAAAGCCATTTTGCCGAAATATTGAGAGTAGCCATTTTGTTTGGAATATTTATTAATGTTCATAAATGAAATTTAATCAAAATCGTTAGAGCCGATTTTGAGAAAATCGACTTTTTCTCTTTTTTCCCTTCAGTAAACTACCCTTAATTTTAGGGGTAGATATCCAATTCCAAAAACCCCTCGGGGCAACCCTATGAAAACCCTAGATATCAAGTTTCAGCTCAATCGGTAAAATAGTTTAGGCTCTAGTTGGAGGTACAGACAGACAGACAGACAGACAGACAGACGGAAATTCAAAAACCACTTTTTCGGATTCAGGGAGTCATGAAACGTCAAAATTCATCAAAATCTCGAGTTCGATTTTTTTGACGATCACCATACTTTCTCTACCTGTAAGATAGAGAGAAAGTAAAAATGTCAAAAAAGGCTACCGTTAGTGAGTGTAGAGACATGGCTATTGAAAAGTTTATTGCCATTGTTTAGCAAAGACCAGTGTTATACAATAATAATTTGAAAGAATACCAAAACATGGACATTGTTGACCAAAATTAGGAAGAAGTGGCAAATGAAATGGATGTGCCAAGTAAGTTCACAAATCTATTATTTAGATTAAACAAAATTATATATAAATAGGTAAACAGAATGCATTAAGGAAAGGTTAAACATATCGGATTTAAATATTGTTTTATTGTAGTATTGGAACAAATTTCAACGTTTTTTCCATGCAAAAAAATAAAATAAACAAAAAAGTAATTTTCTAATTGTCACCACTTTTTTAACGATTATTTTTACTCCCTATGTGATGGATGCCCAAATGTTTAAATCTTTTAAACTCGGCTGTGTCCTTTGTTTACTCATGAGGTACTCGTGTTTTTTTTAAATAATAATAATAATAATAATAAATTGCTTTACAATTTTGTGATTTTACCTAACATTATTTTTAAATCGAATGGTGTTTTGTTGACATTGTCTAGTACTGTTTACACAATTTTTTTGGAGTGAAATTAAAAAAAAAAAAATTAGCACCGCGCCTTACTAACCGTTCGGGTTATACGCTTAGGTACTAATTACGCTAATGGATTCGGAATTGGGAAGGAACTGCAAAAAAAAAAGGTGTTTGTATTTTTAAACTTTCCAGCTATTATTCAAACCTTGATCTCCTCGGTAAGCCAAACAAAATTAGACCTGATGCGTTTGCTCACGTGCCCACTAGTGCATGCGATAGAAAATACCTACTACCCCATCCTGGTAGTGACCAAGAGGGTCGGGGATCGAATCCTGGTCGTGGGTGCAGAGTGGTTTTTAGACGTGGTAGGAAGGGGAAAAACTTCACTAACGAGAAGGTTTTGCAACTTTACTTGAACCGAGTATAAACTCTGTTGAAGGAGGGACCTTGTCTATGGTGCTCCAAGAGTGTGCATCAAATGACAATCAACTTTGTGATACAGTCAGCTAGATATCGTCAATTTACACGAACATTATTACTGGATAATTTCTGATTAAACATTAATGGAGATTAACAGTTAATAGAAATTTCTAATCCAGAACATTGTTGGAATAATAAATGATATTTGGATAAAAACTGCATTGAAAAGGCCGTATATTGACCATTTTAGAATGGCTTCACAGATAATCGCTGTGAACAAATATTCAGTCTGCCATAATAGGGGCATACTGTAGATATTAACAATAAACTCTGTCGCTTTGTCCCCCATCGTCACTGCACACATTTATGACATATCGTAGGTGTTATCTTTGCCCATTTACTCCCATACCTCGCGCGCACACACACTAACGCCGAGTTGGGCCTGCCTATGATGAAGGTCAAGGACTGGTATACCACCGGGTCCAGTCTCGTGTCAGGCATCATTCAGAGGCTAGTGTGTCGTGGTACCTCAAGGTATCTTGTTTGGCGGCAGTGATGGAAATGGTACGGCTACTGGTAGTGATGCTGGTATCCTTGACAGGACGTCTGGTAGCTGGTGAGTAGTAAATAATACACTGAGGTCCTTACAGGAATTTATCACATGGTCTTCTGCATTTCGTCTGTGTTTTTTGACAGCTATATATATATATTCTTAAAGTTTCTTCTTACCAAAATCCTACTATAGTTTCACTACCATACGCAAAGATTCAGAGGGGCTAAGGAAGTTAAGGACAGTATTATTGAAGTTTTTTTTAGATCAAAACAGCTGTTTTTTGGTCAAAATAAATAAAATATTTCTCCAGTACAAACATTGAATTTAATTTTCTTTACATGATGATATCAACAGTTCATGAATATATGTCAAGGATGTCCTGAAATTTAATGACTTTTTCTCTTCTTAACAAGTTTTTCATCTAATGTCGCTATGATCATGACAGATATTCAACAACGTTTGATATCACCACGTGAAGTAAACTAAACTATGTTCCTGACAGGATTTTTTTTTTGCCAAAATAATGTTTGCTACAAAAACCTCAAAAACACTGCTCTTAATTCGCGTTTCCCACAGCCCCACCTAGAGGGGCCGGTCAACACCTGTTCACCCATAAAAACATGATATTACAAAATAAAAGATTGTGACAAAACCGTTCTGTGGGTTTGAAATCGGTTTTCACCAATGAAAAGGAATTTATATTATCCAGAAAGAAGACTCTGTATAGCTTTTACTAATAATACTAATCCATATACTATAAATCCACACTCAATGATTCACTCACTCACTCACTGACATTAATGTTTACTCATTTCCAGATGAGCTATAAACTTTAAATTTGGCAAACTTATAGCTTCTAGACCGTAACTGAAGGGAAAATTCCAAAAAGTTAGAAATTTTTTTTTTAACCCCCTAAAAAAATTCAAAATGGTGGAGCAACTTTAAAGTCGGTGCGGATCTTTCTTTGGAGGTCTCTTGTGGCTAAACGGTAAGATATATCAAAAACCGGATTGCACCAGCAGCCACGGATTTGGCGAGATCCACAAGTTTGGTCCTATTACTTTTTGTCGTATCTCCATCGGTTATACCTTAGATAGAGTTAGATTTTTTGATTTTAGGTACATTTTTTACATTTTCTGACACACTTATGGGACAGCTAGAATCATCAAATTCGGCAGGCATATTGGCACATCCAATTGCCATAAGCGTTCCAAATTTAATTATTCTAGCTGCCCTATAAGTATGGAGAAACTAAAATAGTGTGCGAAAAATACAATACAATACCGGTATGTGTACACACACACACACACACACACACACCCACACACCCACACACACACACCTGTACCGTATAGTTGTATTAATTATTTAAGCGACGATTTCAATTATTTTAATAAGTTCGTTCATTTTTTTTTGCATCAATTATTACTGCCCATTAGACTGAGTTGAGAATGATTAAGGTAGAGTTTTGATTAAATGTATCGGAATTAGAGTGAAGTGATAGTGGTGACCAATTGAAGTAAATATACTCAATATCCACCTTGTATTAATGATAGCATGTGTTTTATTCCTTTTTTTATGAAATAGTTTAATTTGTTCGAATTTGAATCAGTGGGCGCACATTTAATGTGATTATCTTGAACATAATAATATGGACTGTGGACTTAATATAGCTTTTCAAAACTCCTAGTCAAGTCTCCAACTTTCTTTATTTGATGGCTAAAACTAATGTTGTCCGTAAACCTGAGTAATAGATTACAAATTTGCCTGATTGTTGGATTTCCTAAAAAAAATAAAAAAAAATTGGTCAAATATATGACATGAACTTTGTTCGTGTAGTTTATTAATAATTTAATATATTTTATTTGTTGCCTAAATGCTAGCAATAAAAGTAAAAGTAGTTGAAAATAATGTTTCGCATTCTTAAACATTCCGGATGATCTAGATAAAGATTTTATTTCAAATTGATATGGCTAAGTATTCGATGGCACAGTGAAGCAAACTTGAAATATAAAGCATATACAATACTATTTACTGGTGATAACAATTAATTTGCCTGTCTACGTTGCTTTCACCAAGTAGAATTATCAATAATTCTATCGATTCTTCGTATCAGTAAAATGCGTATAAACTATCAAATTATGACGTTCAACCTTAGCCGGCCAGCTTACTGCACATTACCAAACTAATTATGTCAATACAAAATAAATTATAGTAATCCATAAACTACAATAAAATCTTTGTACTCAAACAGCTCTCAGCCAAGATGTATGGAAACAATTTGAGAGTAAGAATAACAAACGGAAACAATATTTGCCTAAGGTCCTCGCACACCGGCATAGTATCTTATACGTACGGTATCGTACTAGTATCGTATGTTTTTCTCTTGCCATAATTTGCTATGGAGCTGCGTACACCGACAACCGTCGTAGCACCAAGGTAGCAGCATAGTAACGTATACGTATGGTGCGTGGTTTTCCATTCCTCTTTGAAAGCGGAAAGACACGTACGATACTGTCATGGCGGCCGTTGCCTACCCCCACCACACCCTCTCAAATACTCC
>CABFWB010000136.1:116439-187020 GCA_902151455.1 Timema bartmani | reverse complement strand
GCCGTTCTCACCTCCTTTCAACGAAGCCAATGGTGTAATAAGTGATTTTAGATCACCGGCATCCCCATATATACATATCATTATCAATTCTCAGAGAAGGGGAAGGGAGGAAGGAAAGGAAGGTGGGAGAAACAACGATGGAAAGAGCCAGAAGACCGGAGTAGAAGGTAGAACAATCCAGATGCGACGCGAAGCCGGAAACGGAACTCTTTTCTTAGTGGCCGGCTGGACACGGGTTTGACTCACGTAGCCAGTCCACTCGGGCGCGCCGCTCAGTCAGTCGGGTCTTATGTTAGAGAGTGGAGGTCAAAGTTTGTGTTCGTGCTGTGGTCATCCGTGAGCTGGCCCTAGGTTTGGTGAGTGTTGTCTCAATAATAGTAACTTGTTACAAAATGTTTCCCCAGTTTAGGCATCTCAATTTAGATGTGTTATGACCAGCATCCTAAAAGAAAATTGTGATTTGTTCGGACCAACAATTAATGAAGATTGAGTTATTATTTTTTAGCCAAGGCGATATAGTTTATTTAGGATTTACAGCCATGCAGAAAATAACGGTTTTCATGGTGATTAAACAAAGAGTGGAAAACTGATTTTTTTTATGAAAATCAGGTTTTCTTGGAAAACTACTATTTTTCCCGACATCTTGGACTCCTAACAGTTAAAACAATGAGTGGTAGTTTGTCAAAATCTGTTAAGTCATTTCCTCATAATTTCTATTACCGGAAACGGGCTTATCAAATTATATATAAGAAGATATATTAACCTACAAATTTCATCTCATGGCCAATATGACTAAAAAATAATCTATCTTTATTTATTCAACACAGTTGTGCATACATATTAACGTAACTCATATATAGGCTTTCATCTCAAACTGTGTTCTTTGTTCAAGGTCATTTTTAAAAATATTTTAAGGTTGGTGACTTCTGCTTTACAAATTATATTCAAGAAACCATTTAAAATTAGTAAAAATTGTTCCAACGGCAGCATAAAACTACCATGGATCAACGTGTAGAGTCGAGTCAAAAAAATATACAACTTACCCTGTTTCACCGTCCCTGCGTCTTGGACTACAAGTCGGAGATAAGAACAATCAACACAACCGAGCTTAATTTCGCCACGAAATAGACTAGCCGCTGCCTTCAAGGTTCGAGCCGCACCCACTAGAGTGCACCACATAACCAAATACGGTCCAAAGAGCTTAAACTGTGAAGAGAGGTTGTTCTACTATAATCTAGAAGATTCCAGTTGTTTGGAATGTATTGTAGAAGTTATTGTTGTCACGCGCGCTCCTACCCTTTGTGATCTATTTGTTTTCCCCCCACCTTGTATCCTGTTCTCCAATGTTCTCTGGGTTTTGTATATATAGTGCCGGTGGGGCTGCTTGTCGGCACTCTTGGACTTAGCTTGGATGGAGGAATAAGAAGCTAAGGCTTCAGATAGTTAAAATGTAAGATCAAATTTTTTTAAAGTTTAGTATTACTAAATAATTATTAAACTTTTATTATGTACGTTAAAACTTTTCAAAATTCTTTTTCGTCAATATAGTACTAATTCAGCAATGGGAAATTTATGATGCATGTAGATCTTAGATCGATTTTGAACTTTGGGTCGATTAGTATATGGATATCGATACTTTATTTATTTTTATGGGTATCGATTAGTTTTGAGGAGATAAATTTGATCTGATTATGAGACGGACAAAAATCTATTATGAGGGCTAATATTAGTATTTTGTTGTCTAAGTTCTCTTTAGCGAACTTTGGTTTTGTCGTTTATAAATTATAACAAAACAGATTTCACTTATAGTTAAATATTTATTCTTGATAATGTCTGTTGAACTTATGATTGTGCAGTTTAGTTAAGATTTAGTGTATATTGGGAATATGTATCGAAGATTTAGAAAAGTTGAGGGAAATTTAAGAAATCAACTTTGTGAAATGTGAAGATAGAATTTATAATGGATATTTTTACGAGGGTCCCGTAACCTTTCTAGTTGGTTCCGTGCGTAAAGGAAAGATTTAATTATTATTGTTCTTTTCTGATGTAACAATTTCGAATTTCTATAGGCATTCAATCTTGATATTTGTTTAGAATTAATTATCCTAAATCTTATAGAACTCTTTTCGTTTGCCAACTCGGCTATCATTGTAAATGTTTAATATCCCTATATATTGTTATATATTATTCAAAATATCTATATATCTATACTAATATATTTACTTATGCTATTTATCAACAAATATCAACAAAACGACTTCAAGTTTTCTTTAATGTTTGTAATAGAAATAATACCCTTAGGTCATATGTGTTTTTTTCTTATCTCTTTCTTTGTGGGTACATATACTTTAATTTTCTTTGAGGACGACCGTCAACATATTATTCCCGCAACTGGTGTGAGTTGCGTGTCCTGAGTTTCGTATGTTGATTCTCAGACATTAAAAACAAGAACTCCAGCCGCTCACTCTTATTGCCCCTTTTTCTGCCCCCCTTGTATTTATTTGGACCTCCTATTGTGGTTTAGTTTTGCTAGGATGGTTCAAACGATGGAGTGTGTTTCTGATCGTTATTAAATGTCCGAAGATTTTACACATATATTACCGATCAACCCTTAAAATATGAGAGATAAATGGCCCTAACACAGGATTAGCCATAGATAGCTCAGTGTAAGATATTGACGTGCTAAGCTGGAGGTTCCGGATTTAGATCCAGATTTCAAAAGAATGTTCAAAAAAAGTTAATTATTTAAGTTCAGTAATATAATATAGGTTTCAAGTCATTTCACCAACTTATTAGAGGTTTGGACTTTCCGAATTTCTTCGTAAAAGAGTTTCATTGCCTTGGAATGCTTATTACTTTTGCCCTTTACATCTCTTCTGCCATCTTTAAACTTTTGTGGAGGCATTTTTTAAAATAATAAAAATGTTCTTTCCACTACTAAATACTAAAAATGCACTAAAGTACACTTTACACATCCCTAAAGACATTAAATGAAATTACTCTCAGTCACACTGAAAAATATCCTTTCAACAATCATCGCACTTGCCACACTGACTTGAAAATGGTGGAGAGCCAGGTAACAATCCCTAAAGAGAGATGGTGATGGGTCAGGGCAATAAGCTGTACAAACATGCCAAAAACCACTGGCGACATATTTATGGTTTCAAGGACAGACAGCTAATGACTTGGAATGAGAAGGGATGAGTTGTTTGCTCTGCTTTGACCAGGCCGTTCTGTTTCTGCTATTGCGGGGTTGTATCAGATATAATTATAAAAATCAGGGGGCAAAATATGAAGCACTCAGCTCGTATCAGTTTTCATGAGTTTCAGATTGAATATTAATGTGAATGAAGTACCATTATAAAGTTAAAAGAAGTCGGCATTAATTGATTTACTTCCCCCATTTATTACACATGTTTAAGTATACAAAATAATTAATTGACTATTGCATTTATTTGGCAATTTTTTTACACAATTAATTGTAGGTTCATTGAAATAATATGTATTTCAATTACTAAACCTCCTCAAGTACTTCTAACATTCAAAATATTAAATATTCGCATCATTTGGATTTTCTAAAATTTGTTGCATTAAATGCCAACATTTCAAACTTTGAGTAAACACTGTGCTTAAAATATACATTTAATCTAAATGTAATACACTGATCCAAGTTTGTATTAAGAAGCCCTACTTATATATATATAATTATTATATTATTAATTTAATGACCAAGTATTGGCATTGCTGTATGGTAAGGACGTTATAGTCGCGTCTATGTGATGTATACAAGATCTTAGCTAGACTGTCATATCAATATTATAGTTGCACATATTGTCACAGTACCAAATAAATGTATAAAACAGTCAAATTGTCTTCTTAGGTTCGTAATATTCTTTGTTATTTTCGGACAAATATGAACCCAAGTGGGGTAAGAAAGGGGTGATGGCCACCATTTCCTTAAAAAAAAGTGGGCTAGGCCAAGAACATAGGACTATTCCACCCTACTAGCCCCTTAAGAGTAGTATTCTCACTTGTGTAAATGATAAAAAAAAAGCTTTCATTATTATTATTATTATTTTTAACAGACGACAACTGTCTGCGCATCGTCAGCCGCGCAGGTTGGGGTGCAAGGCCCTCCAAAGAGGTAGAGTACATGATCATCCCTGTGCAGTACGTAGTAATCCAACACACCGCTACTCCTGAGTGCACCACTGCTAGCAAATGTGCGGCTAGGGTAGCAGGACTGCAGGCCTACTTCATAGACACACTTCACAATTCTGACATAGGAGAGAAGTGAGTTAAGGTTTTTTTTTAGCTTGTTATTTATCGTTACTACAGTCTTACTAGTAGTTATGTGAACAGTAGTCCTCTCTCCATGTTATTATCGTTACTACAGTCTTACTAGTAGTTCTTTGAACAGTGTGAACTCCCTCCATCCATGTTCTTATCTTATTGTTACTACACTTACATATAGTCCATTTGCCGTAGGACTGGTGGTAAATTACATCTAACAAAAGATGTAAAACTCCCAGGAGTTGGAAAACTTAGATCAGTTAAAGTACATGGTAAGTATGCTTACAAAGGATGCCTACTTCCCTAAATAAATTAGGTCGAGGATCACCATGGCCAAGGAAACTTTCAAAAGCAAGTTGAGTTTGGAACTGAGGAAGAAACTGATGACATGTGTTACCACCCACTCTACTACCTCTTAGCTACGGCCACACTAAACTAAAAGGAAAGTGGGTTGTAATCTAAATAAGTTATAAAGAAGTAAGACATTAGCAACAATTAAATAACAATATGAATGTTTTATTCAAGATAACAACAATTGAAACAATAATTTACATGGCCTCAAAAATCCATCGGGGGTATGTTGAAAATTATGTCAATAATAAAGCGCAGTTCGATCATGTGAATGTTTTCAAACATAAAACATATCTGTAAGTCAACTAAGTCAGTCTGGAAGAGACAACAACTCGACCAAACTACACGATGTCAGTTTCACAACAGTGAATATTGACAAAACAACCTTAAACGTTGATAATTAGAACAAATCATTACTTTAAAAATATCTAGTCAGATATTTATTCGACTACAAAAAAGAGCCTAGTGGGCATCTTTGAAATTGTTACAAAAGTGTCTGCTTCTCTACATTGAATACAGACAGAATAAATAAGAAAGTTAAATTTAATATCACACAGATATTTAAATGAACACGAGAGTTTGGCTTACCGACCTTAAGTCAAACTCCCACGGGACTATTAAATGTTGACACAACTAAAGATGTTAATAAGATTCCTACTTGTTAATAATAAATAATATGACATACAAAAAAAAGCCTAGTTAAACCACAAGTAATTTCAATTAACTAATTTGGAAAATATTAGAGTCTAAATCAATCAATCAGCAAAATTTTACGTTACTCTAATATATAATTCAAATAACAATTAAAATAGAAAACATTGTCAAAAAAAGGGATTTTACATTTATTTAGTCTGCAAAACTCGGTCATATTTAAATTAAATACTTTTAACAAAAATTAGTTTATAAATGTGGCAATCTAATATTTTAAGTGACTTCACAGACACTAGCACCCAAGTGGCGGCAAAAAGAGTTAGGTGTCTCATAACAAAATTTAATTTTATAAACTAAAACACTTTCAGATATAAATTTACGTTACCTATTCCAGCTTATTCCAAAACCTACTTTACTTTAATTTCAAAATTGAACAAGCCATAGTTTAAGTCTATTTAACATAATATCGATGAATTAATATAAACAAAATAAGTAATTATCCTGCAAATGTCCAAGTCCAGGACAGGACTTCTCCAGACGGGGTCGAAAATAAATGTTTAAAACATGACTTCTCCTGAAGGCGTTGAAAATTAATAGAGCATTGGTCTTCAGAATCGCCAGGTTTATATAGTGTTTCTAGTTGCTTGGGGTTGGAAGGGGGGATGTCCATATTAGTCGGTGACGCCCCATCGGCCATTTCGATGGATGCAGAGCAGCACGTAGTCCATCGATTAAGCTAGGATTGGCGGGCCTGTCTTGATCACGCACTCCAGTGGTGATAGAGATCTGTTTGACTAGTACACTTGTGACGTACACACATCACGCGATGTCTTGGTGGTTGATATCGTCTTGCCCGCCGGACGGAAGGCTAGTCGCAGTTCAGTTGTTGTCTTTGGTCAGTTCCATCAGAATCACTTTAACCCGTCCGCTCGGAACATGTCGCTGGCTCACCAAGGCTTGTTCGTCCCACTTTTCAATCTAGGTACGCGACGTGTATACTCCAGTCTTGAAGGTTGTTCTAGCCAGAAGATACAAAGGGTAAGTACATGAACAGTTTGTGATTGAGGGGAGTTTATTCTTGTTTGATTTTGTTTAATATTGTTCTTGATATAGACAGAATCTACATTGGACTACAATAGAGAAGCTTACTATTGCAGGAAGTTTATTAATATTGAGGTTTTATACGGAGTGGGTAGTATGACTCGTAAGGAAAACCTTTGCGTGAAGCTAAATATGGGGGGTAGTATGTTGTAACATGTTACAAATGCTACATTTGGAGCATCGAGCTCTATGGAGCAGAAACTTGGACTCTCAGGAAGATGGAAAAGAAATACCTGGAGAGTTTTTAAATGTGGTGCTGATGAAGACTTGAAAAGATCAGGTGAACAGATAGTGTGACAAAATGAAGAAGTTCTAAAAAGAGTGGGTGGAAAGAGAACAATTCTATATGTGATTCATCGGTACAAAGCAAACTGGATCTGACATATCCTTAGGAGGAATTGTCTTCTGTACGGGGAAGGCAAGAGTGAGGAAAGAGGAGCTTAGAAAGGAGGAGGATTCAAATATTGGATAACTTGAAGAAAATAAGAAAATTCTGGGAGCTGAAGGAGGAGGCAGAGATCAGGGCACATTGGCTGTCCAAGTTCACCAACAAAAGAAACGGACCTGTCTTAAGACAGAACACCTAATAATAATAATAATAATAATAATAATGTTAAATTATAGCACCATGTCTTGCTACCTGTTTGGGTTATACGATTAAGTACTAATTACGCTAATGGGTTATAAATTAGGAAGGTTGAATTTAGAGGAAGTGAACCCACATTTGTGTGGAGGGAGAGTGGAAAACCATTTAGGAAAAACAACCCCCAGTTCACCCGACTGAGATTCGAACCTCAATCTCCCCGTCAGTCTAGATTAACACGAAACTAGCGTGTTAGCTAACTAGGCCACCGAGGCGGGTTATATGATAGTAATGTGTACCTTAGTGTAGCAGGCGTACTCCATGGATGTGTTCACAATTGGGGCAAGAAATTCGAACACCTTAGGGATTAATTGACACTTATAAATGCGTGAATGCATAAAGTAAATCTTGCATTTTTTTTTAGCACTGCAGATTACTACTTGTCTTTATTCGAAACTTGAATTCCTAAAGAATGCAATCCCTTATTCATCTATATATTACAGTGTCTCCCTGCTCTCTCTAAGGGTCTTATTACGTTAGTGATGCACTAAAGTTATATTAATTCTAGTAATGAATGTATATCTCCTAGTTTCCTGATTGGCGGAGATGGCAAAGTGTACGAGGGGGTAGGTTGGCACAAGATTGGAGCCCACACCAAAGGCTACAACACCATGGCTCTAGGGATAACACTCATTGGCAACTTTAGTGGTAAGATTTTAGGTATAAACACATACACACACACAGACTAACCATGGCTGATAAACGCCTATTTTTTAAATATTATATATGCTCAAATCATGGCTAATATCACATTGTTCTTATATTTTTTATGCTCAAATAATGTATGATATCACCTAGTTCTTATATATAATTATTTATATATATATATAATTATTTATATATATATATATATATATAAATTTAGGGTGGGCTATAGTTTTGAAAATACGATACTTAAATGGGCCACCCCTAACTGGGTTTCTTTTAGTGAAAGAAAAATTCTGTTAAAGTTTTATTACATTCAAAGTAAAATTAGAGGTCGCTACCGAAACTTCGAATTCTAAAGATTGGCTCATGAACGAATCTTTATTTATGTATCAGCCTTAATTGAGATTATCTTTATCAAAAGTCCTCTGAGCATATTAAATGATATCCTGTAGTTTAAAACTGGTTCTAATAATATTTCTAGCAACAATGGTCTATTTCAATAGTGCGTTTCATTCTCTTAAATTATTTTGTAGTTCTGTAACTCCCTAAGAGAGCATTCTGAACATTGCTATTATGGATTTAATGATTTTGCGAAGATGAGCATTTGCATACCAATATTTATAAGACCATGATATACCATTAGTTTTACAATGAAATTCATTTTATTTTGTTGATTTATTACTATTGACTTTGACTTGATTCATTTCACACAGGCTTTTATAAAAGTTACATGACTTTTAGAAGATCTTTATTGAAGTTAAACATAAGATTTATGTGTAAATATTCATGTAACAATTTGAAGAATATATAGTTTTACAAGTAAGTATATTTAATTATGAAATAATATAAGTCTATGCATGATTATTAAATAATAATAATCAAAACAAGTGAAATGTTCCAATGACCTGATTGTGAAGAAAAGTGCATGGCAAGCTAGATTGGAGGAACTCTTTGACATTGGCCATGCTAAGGCCTTGGATAGGGAGTTTCTCGTAGCCTAGAATACTGCCGATTATTGTAATGTATACTTTTGTAAACCCTTAGATTATGGTTACTCTCCCTCTCTCAACTAATAAATATACTTCACATATTTATTAGTTTATCTTCGATATGATTAATATTCACTGTGTTGTAAATTTGAATCGAGCGGGAGGTCTTCAATCTCCGCTAGAATGCTTGGCGGAGATTGTTTTATCTGCCGCGCATGCGCATTCTTTGTTCGTGTATTTTTTGTTTTGTGTACGCGTCCCTGACGCCACTCCAGTCTCGTCTCGCGAGATTATTCGGTCGCCATGTTTCTTTTTCTCTTTTCGGAGTTCTACTATGAACCAAACATTACAACCTTGTGGGGAAATTATTATTTAATAAAAAATGCTTTGATGTCCATGTTTGTTTTTCTCTTTTTGGAGTTCTACTATGAACCAAACATTACAACCTTGTGGGGAAATTATTATTTAATAAAAAAATGCATTGATGTCCACGTTTGTTTTTCTCTTTTCGGAGTTCTACTATGAACAAAACATTACAATATATTATTTAATTTGCTGAGAGCCAGCTACAAATGTTTCAACCACACGATGATTATCAAGAATTTCTTGAGTTGACAATAGTATTTTTGGGTCAAGTTCCTACAAAAGGATTCTCATTCAAAGCCTCTGTAGGACTTCATAGGGCTAGGTGGATGGCCAAGGGCATTTACTTGTTTAAGGTTTGGATGTGTCGGGAGCAATTCAAATTGGCAAAAAAGAGAAGAGAGGGGGATCCTAGACATTTGTTTATTAACAGTTCGAATATACATTCAGTCATGATATAGAGAGCTCCATCAGTCATCTTGGCACCTCAGCTTGATATTAAGCTTCTAAAAGACATTTACATTTACAAAGACCAGAACTCAGCCATATCAGCGATAGCTTACAATACAGTGACATTGTTGGTACCTCTCTGAAGAGCTTGCTGCTTTCGCTTTCTTTGATGATGAAGTTTCTCTAGAAACAAAAAGTAAAATGGTCACCGCCCTAACCTCCAGGAAATGAGCATCCAAGAAGCGAACTACGATTGACACCATGATGATTCAAGAGAAAAAATTCGAAGACTTTATCTCCAGCAACACCTACTAGTTCTTATACATACAGGGTGGCCCTTAAGTAGTAGACCATGCTTTGATGCGCCGTAACTTCCAACAGAGTCAGCATGAAAAGAAAACAGATGGCTTATTTTGTAACACAAACACTCTTTAATATAGGTTTTACATTATGTGATCAACATGCATGCCATCAGCGTCAATACAAGCCTGTAATCGCAAAGACATATTTTCACACAGTTCATGAATAATAGCAGCAAATTCCTCAGTAATCGAATTCTTCAGTAATCGAATTCTTCAGGTCCTGTGGGGTGTTGATGTTGTGGGAATAAATTTATCCCTTAAATACCCCCACAGGAAAGAGTCTGGTGGGGTGAGCTCAGGAGAGCAGACCGGCCATTCAGTTGGCCCGCGACATCCGATCCAACGTCCGGGGAATGCCTGGTCCAACCAATTTCGTACTGTTCTGGCATAATGAGGGGAGCTCCATCCTGCTGCCACCACAACTGATTAAAAGTGGTCTCTCAGTCAGGGTAAACAGTTTACCTAATGAGCTTCAGGTAATTCTCACCATTGACGCCATCTTCAAAGACACTTTGGTACGTAACACCTCCCCAGACCATGAATCCGGGACTTTTATCATCGTACTTCAACTACCACACTTGGATTCGACTCACGCCAGTAAACACAATTATGTCTGTTTACACTACCGGACAGGTGAAATTTGGCTAATCAGTCCACACAACCCACTGTTCCAACTGTGGGTCCTCTACCAACTTGGTGAGCCACTCTTCATCAAACTGTAGGCGGCGATCAGGATTATCATCATTCAACCTGCTGATGAGTCTCGAACGATATGGCTTCAATTTCATATCATTGAGCACTCACTGTAATGATGTTCTTGGAATTGCCAGTGTTGCGGACAGACGGCGTGTAGATTTTTATTTGTGGGGTGACGACGCTAACACCTGCTGCAGCCGCTCCTTCTTCTCGGCTGTGTTGACAGTTTTTGGTCTCCCTGCACGCGGCATATCCAATACGGTGCGGCCCAGTTGCATCGAAGTGTTTGTTTAAACGTGCAATGGTCTTCGGCTTTTGTGCATCCGGTCCATACGCAAGACATACGGCGATGAACTTCCTGCACGTTGTCGGTTGCGGAGTACAGGCCTACGTACCAAATTCGTTGCTCCAGAGGAATCCTACTAGTCACCATTTCAGAAGTTCAACCTATAAGAAAAAAACAACACTTTATAACATTCTTAAATAAGCCATCTGTTTTCTATTCATGCTGATTCTGCTGGAAATTACGGCGCGTCAAATTATGGTCTACTATTTATGGGCCATCCTGTATATGCTCAAATAATGGCTGATATAATCTAATTATTATGTATGCTAAAAACATGACTGGTATCATCTAGTTATTATATATGCTCTAAACATGACATATCACCTCATTCTTATATATACTCAAAACATGACTGATATCACCTAATTCTTATATATGCTCAAAACATAACTGGTATAACCTAATTCTTAATTATGTTCAAATCATGGCTGATATCAGAGTTATTATATATATATATATATATATATATGTGTGTGTGTGTGTGCAAATCATGGCTGATATCACCTTGGTACCACTTAATGTCCTGGTTAACAAACATCCTGGTAGTGTACACTCCGTTCAGCCTGAAATGCAGCAGCTTTATCTTGAAGAATTACACTATGAAACGTATAGGCTGCATCATAGTGGAACCATGTAAGGTAAGCCAGCTATCTTTGAGGATAAACAAAGGGTATCTTGTTGGCTGTGTCGTTACAACCAAGGGCATCCTAATGGTTCCAGTGGTGTGTGTGCTATTACAGACAAGCTGCCCCCCAAAGTTCAGCTGGAAGCTCTCAAGAAGTTGTTGGAGTGCGGTGTGAAGATGGGCGAGTTGGACCCAGACTTCAAGCTGTTGGCCCACAGACAGCTGATAGCCACCGAGAGTCCGGGGATGACTCTATTCCTAGAGTTGCAGAACTGGCCCGAGTGGGCGGAGCATCTCTAGACTTGCACATCATACAAATATACAACATAAATATAATATTAATGGTAGGCCCAAATAATCTTCAAAACCTTGAGGATATTTGAGATTTAAATATGGGATATTTAATTAAAGACATAGGACGCTCAAATCTTCACATCCTATGATATTCAAGAGATTTGTCACCAGCCCCCAGTATTGCCTATAACGTGAGCCTTAGAATCTGTCAGGATGTGCTATGCCCGAGGATAAGGGGGAAGTGATGGGGTATATTTGTGTGGGTTCCTGATTGATGTTAAGCTTGGGTTTCAAATAGGTTTATTAATACTACTATGTCTATTACAAATGTGATGTTGGTAGTTATCTTGTGACAAAACGAGGAGTTGCTAGGAATTACCCATGACCTCTCTGACTCCTAGGTGATCCCTACACAGTACGCGAACCCTGGTACCCTGGGCTCGAGCAGCAGCCCTCAAGACAAGTATTGAATACCCGGAATCCTGGTCCGTGTAGTCCCGAAATGGTCAGAGTGACCCCTAGACTTCAGTGTTGATTTGTCTGCCATGATGGATGAATCCCCTCACTATGGAATGCTAACAACACTT
Source organism: Timema bartmani (assembly GCA_902151455.1). Classification (NCBI taxonomy): domain Eukaryota; kingdom Metazoa; phylum Arthropoda; class Insecta; order Phasmatodea; family Timematidae; genus Timema; species Timema bartmani. The sequence continues at coordinate 174,621 of CABFWB010000136.1, read as the reverse complement.
TTGTGGTCAGCTCCTTTAGTTTATTTGTTTATAGGGTATTCAAAACCCGCAAAGCTCGTTTTGTCATTCGCAACTCATAACATACAATATTACACAAACTTGACCTCCAATTTAGGGCGTGTAGTTACAGATTCAAGATTTATGAAAATCTCTAAAAAGTATCTCAAATACAATTAAATAGACGTGATACAGTGATACAACAATTTTAAGAAACCGGTAAAAGGAAGTATTTAGACTTTTGCTGTAGTTGGGAGAGTATTAAAATGACAAAAAAGTACAAAATTGTATTAATATAACTAATTTACTATTGAAAGTGTTCTCTTAGTTGTTTACGATGTAATACATGACAAACAAAATATCATTTGTCAGTGGCAACGATAGTTAAACGGTTTTTAAATATTGTCACTTTAAATTAAATTGTACGTTTTTAAAGATTTGAATTTGGATCTGAAAGAAAATTTAAGATCCATATTTGAGAAATATAGTATTCTATCCATCTATAGTTTATTTTCCAAATTTTAGATTTTTTTTGAATAGAGCACTAGGCTAAATCATGGTTTAAATCAGGAGGGATAGTCAACACACTTACCTTGGTGACACTGGAGTTCTGGCTGGCTATTCCTCCTAATCTAAACCATGAATTTTAGATTTGAATTAATTTCCTAGAACCATTAGTATGATTACCATTGGTATAGCCAAACATATCGGACACATCTAACAACCAGACTTTAAAAAAAACCATTAATTTATCACTTAATGTGAACAAAATCAGAATTGAAGAAAAATAATCATACCAATGTTGCCAAGTTAAACACTTTTGCTTATCATGTTTTCTGAGATTCATATTTGACCCTTTTTTCTTTCTTTTCTGAATACAAATTTTAAGGTTAAACAATATTTATATACAGAAAACATATTTGATGTATTTAATGGTCAAGTGTAAAATATATTTAAATTGAGATCAAAGTACTTATTCAAACTTCATCTATGCACTTCCCACTAAAGGTTAACCTTCTCAGCATCGCTCTTCACGTGGTAAAATATATGGTATCACAAAATAACAGCATTCCAATTTAAACAAACATTGGAATCAGTACAAAATTACAAAACTAAAGAGTAAGACTTGGCTGTAACGTCAAATTCAAAAGTACTTAAGATAGGACCCTTGAATCTTAAAGGATATTCGAGAAAATATAGTGTCCAAGACTAGGCATAAAAATATTTAAAATTAATTTTAAAAATCTAATTCTGTTTATTGGTGTGGCCCATTAATTTAACACTCACCTTACACTTACATCCATTGCTTCCAGCCTATGGCCAGAGTCAGTTTTTTATTCAAGCCATATACTTTCCACTGCCGGCTTGCTAGACCTGTCATAGCTTCATATGCGTTATAATCTATTGTAAGACTAGAACAAGCACAACATCCAGTCCCAGCCATTAATTTATCAACGTGAAAGGGTAAATCCTTATTTTCATCAATGATAATTTTTCGGCCATAATGGGGATCGAACCAGGGACTCTTAGCTCTCTAGTCACACACACTACCAACTGAGCTGTGTCGGATTTGATAGTCACTTGAATGTTCTAAATTATGCATTATAAAAAAATACGTTGACATTTAGTCACCATTTCTATTTCCTCTTATACTCATCAATATTTCCAAGGTTTGTGTTTTGAGACTCATAGGTAGAATAGATTTGGATTTGACCAAACTTTGGTTTTAAAATCTACCTATGAAACTTCCAACACCAACATGTTGGTTACTACACTTAGATTTTATGATACTTTGACTTGCATATCACTGATAGGATAAACTAAACTGTTAATTTTTTTAAAAAGTATTTCATGGGTGTTTGAGTTAAAAACCTTTTTTTGGGGATTGAGTCTGAAGTTATTTCCTCAACACAGCAAAAGACCAAAAACATTAATTTCAATTATTAAACTTATTTTATAATTATGACTCAAAGCGAGACTAAGTATCAACTAGTTCTGGTTTCCTGATACCATTGTTTCTGGGTCAGTTTGGTAAAATGCTTCCTTGAACAATTATTCCTCTTTTAATCGCTTGGATTCTTCTCTTACTTAGGAATGAAGTTATCTGGGAAATAGTGGGGGTTCAGGGAATACATGAGATACTAAAAATAAGTACACGAATTTTAATAAACCAATTTTTTTTTATCACAGTACAGATAAAAGTCGGAAGAATTTATGAAAAGATAAAAACTTTATGTGAAATTAAATTCAATGACTTGGCATTATCATTAGATGCAGGTTCATTTATCTATCAAAGTATTATTTTTAATTTTTTTACAATTAAGACAATGACCAAGCAGAAGCTCATAATAGATATTAGAGCAAAGGCCTGCGAGGTGAACTATAACATTTAGGTCTCAGGGCCGTATGCAAGAACTTGACCAAGTGGATGCTTTATCGACAATAGCGTGGGTTTGCTTGCATCATCATAGGTTAAAAGGTGGAGCGATATTGTGCTCAGGACCACACTATCGGTCCACTAAACATTCACCAACTTTCTTGCATACCGCCCTCATTATACACCATCACACAATGTATGTACAATTCAATTTTCATATGAAAGGACTGTGGAAAAATACAAACTTTTTTTGTGGCCAAAATTGATATCAATTTACCATCTTATTAAAAGTTAATCTCAAAGCACATCAATCAAAAGTAACAGCTGCAAATCATATTACCTCACATATGAATATATTAAAGTAGATCTAGAGTAACTTTTATGTCAGATAAGGTTATTCTTATAATAATTGGACTCTAGTGGTTTAGCTTGAAGAATTCACCCATAAGCCCTAATTTCTATCATTGATTCTCAATTATTATGTATTAACAATATCATTATATATCCTTGAAAGTGTATTTATGTTAAAATACCATGATGAAATTGATACAATCCAAACAACAAGGGAATGTTTATTTTTCAAATATAGTACAATTCAATTACTTTATAAAGAGAAAGGAGGTTTTCCTTATAGTGATAAAATAATATCATTGATTCCATAATTCAAAGCATTTAAATTTGAGAAGCTAATGACGAAAAAAAAACCAGATACTACTATGATATATCACTCACTATAAGTGTTAATTATTTTAGTCATAATATGGGAGTAAACGGACCACAAAAATTAAAAACAAAAGAAAAAAAAGGGCACCAAATTGATTGATTCGGTAAACATAGAAAGTACAAGACAAGTTCAATTATCAAGCTGTGCAATACTTTTAGAACCTTATCTGTTTAGTTCCGCTTTTTTCTACTGAAGAAGGGGCTTTATGTGCCCTGAAAATTACAAATTATTGTGATGTCTTGTGTATTAAATGTGAAATTTTGGTGATACCATTTTCCGGTGTGTAAGTCTTGCCCGTCTAAACTTATTTCAATATATAAATTGAGTAAATAAATATACCATATTTGAACTAATAGTAGTCCCTGACTGATATTAAAAAATTTAATGATGTTTGCAGTAGAAAAACTAGTCGATGTTTGAAGCTTATGAATTTATTTGAGCGACATAGTTCTTCCACAAAGTAAAGTGTAGGAATTACTAGGAACGCTCAGCCAGAGGTTGAATAATAGAACGGGGTGCCAAGAAAATTGTGTAGTGAGACCCATGACAAATTCTTGAAATACTTCTTTTCCAGCAAAAATTAAGTCAGCTCGGCCATTATTAAGAGCTCAACTACTATTAGCCCAGCTACAATTCAAGTCCCCGACTACTATCCAGTCCCCCGGCCAATATTAGTTCAAATACTGCGTGTGTGTGTTGTGTGTGTGTATTGTCAGATTATTTCAGTCTTATATGTAGCCTTCAACCCTTGATGACAGCAATGGGGCGCAGTTTGATGCATTTTTTGCTGATTCCCGCGGCGTGGCATGTGTCCACGACGTCCGTCACGTTCTTGTACGATTCGGGCGCTTCTTCCATGACGAGTTTGGGTGAAGCCACCCTAATAGATATTCCCATCGCCTCCAGCTTGTTCAATACATCCTGGTAGTCGAGATTACGGCGGGACTTGGCTCGGGACAACGCGCGGCCCTGCGGATAAAACACAACACAAGCTTTTGTCAGTCATCGGACAACTTGGTGTGATGAGTGAAGAGATGTTGTATCACTTAAAGTCAAACCTTTTTGAAAGTTTAAATCATTTAGCTTATTTTAAATACAATTTTCAACAAGCTATTTTTTGTTAATATTGGAAATAAGTGACAAACTAAGATAAGAAAAATTTGACCTCATTGGTCTTGGGGTAAAGTGTTTGCCTCACGACCCGATGTTTGTGGGTTCAAACCCAGCGGGGTGGATGCATTTTTCTTGAGTGATAAAAATCTGTGGCACAACTTCCTTCAGAGGGGAACTAAAGCCGTCGGTCCCAAGTTGATTGTGGCATGTAACAGAAGCCTGGAAGGTATGTGAAGATACCTTTCCCTACAAAATTAGTAGGACCTTTTGCTCTCATTTATATAATCAATCAGTTCAAAAAGTGCACGTTAAATACCCCAAATAATGTTTAGCATAAATAAATAAGATAAGAAAAATATTGCGCCAAACGGTTGTATTTAATAAACATGAGATAGTTGAGGAAGCAAGGATGAGACCGTATGGACATGTAATGAGGAATGAAGGGGAGAACCCGCAAGGCAGACAAAGGAAGAGATGGAAGGAACAGACAGCAGTAAGTGTGCAAGTGAGAAGAGGAGAGTGGAAGAGAGTGCAGGAGGAAGAATGGTAAAGGGACAGAGGGAGATGGAGGAATTTTTACTAAACGGACCTGGTCACAGGCTGGAAAAAGTTCATCAAGATGATGACGAAAGGAAAATAGAAGGCCAAGGCCTGCAACACGCTGGGAAGATGAAGGCCTTAAGTTCACAATTTAAACACAACAAAACACATCCCAGTACCTTTCAGGGGAAATCAGGTTCCCTCTTCAGCAGAAGAGAGTAGAACACTGCCCGACAACTTAGCTCAGTTGGTAGTGTGTCTGCATACTGAGTTAAGTGTCTCAGGTTTGATTCCCAGCATGGCCGAAAATGTATCATTGAAGAAATTATGGTTTTATGCTTTTACATTGATAAATTAAAGGCCAGGGACTGGATGTTGTGCTTGTGGAAACAGTAATGCATGTAAAGTAAAGAGTAGAAGAGTGACTGGACTATGGTATGAAGAACAATAATCAATTTTTTACTCTTTTGTGCTGAAGAAGGGGCTTGATGTGGCTTGAAAATTACTGTCATGTGATTTGTTGTGCTTTAATTGTGAAGTTTGAGGCCTACAAAGAATACTAAAGAGAATTATGGAGATGAAGTATGTAGAAAAAAGACCGCAAGGGAGACCGAGAAAGAGATGGGGGGGGTGGGGGAAAGTACTTCTAGGACCGAGGGGCAAGGAAGCAACAAATATTACCAAAGTGTGTTTGTATTATTCTTATTATTCTTTCCCGTAGGGTCATTCAAATATATTATCAGAATTAGAGTTTTAGAGTTGGTTAAGTATTGTATTAAGAACTTAGCCTGCCTGTGTCATTACAGCAAGTCAAGATAGAATTTCCCATGTTAATGCATTTATGAAGTGTTACCACTGGGTAAACAATAGGTCTCACGGGGTGAAATGAAGATTTCTTTTTTCTTTCAACTTCATACAGTGGGTTCTAAGTGTAATAGTACTTAACAGTGGGTGGGAGTGTGTTAGCAGTTTTTATAGCAAAAGAATTTTTGGTCAAAATATATAAAATTTTGCTATAGTAGAAACATAATTTAATTTTCTTCATATGGTGATATCATCAGTTGTTGAATAACTGTCATTTGCAGAGTGGCATTAGATGACAAACTTTTTAAAATGAAAATAAAGTGTTCATTATATTCTAAGTCACCCTCAACTGATATTCAACAAATGTTGATATTACCATGTGAAGAAAATTAAACTATATTTCTACTGGAGAATTATTTGATTTATTTTGACCAAAAAAGAGTCTTTATATATAAAAATAGCAAAAATACTGCCCTTAACTCATGCACTCTACACTCCTACCTTAAGTGGGTCAAGTTAAGATACAACCCACTTCGCAAAATAATTTCAAAATCACCCAGAAGACAACATCGTTAATACTGTAACTTGTCGGTTTGTTTCCATGACAAGAAATAAGTTTGTACTCACCGCCCCGTGACACGTAGAGCCAAAGGTCTCGTGCATCCCCTGCTCTGTTCCAGTCAAGACATAACTGCAAGTGCCCATGGTTCCTCCAATCAGTACTGGTTGCCCGGTCAGCTGATAGTCCACAGGGATGAGGGGGTGGTGAGGAGGGAACGCCCTTGTGGAGCCCTGCACATATTTTATTATTAAAACTTTTAGAGGATGTGCAAATTCAAATTGAATAATATAGTTATTTGGATATAGCACTAGGCAAAATCATGGTTTAGATTAGGAGGGATACTCGGCACACTTACATTAGTGATACTGGAGTAGAAATTGTATAATAAGACAGTGTAGAAACACTGTGTAATAATGTAAAGTAATTGATGGTGAATGAAGCCAACCTGAAAGGATATCGTAGTTAGGTTAGGCCTGGATAGAAAAAAACACTTCTCTCTTCATTTCTTCTTAAACTATTACACTTCACACTTCTACATTTACACATTGTTTTAAATTTCCGGAAATATTCCTCTATCATTTGAAGAGACACATTGAAAACGCACATATCATAACTGAAAAAACAGTTAGCTGTGGACAGTCAAACTTGCAGTTCAACCAAGAGCATCAGTCTACTTACTCTCTTAACCTGATGAAGCATTCTGTGAAAGTGAAAGCTTGTCCTTAGAGATAAATTTGTGTGATTTTTAGTTTTCTATCCAAACAATTCTACTCAAGTATCCCCAAGATAAGTGTGCTGGCTATCCCTCCAAATTAGATAATAATATGAGATATTCCCAAAGTCAAATCGAAGTTTGAATTCTTAAAAAAAATAAAAAATAATTATGAAGCAAAATAAATATGTTGCCTAACTATATAATTTTAGGTATTAAATATCATTTAAACACTATATTAAAACAGAGATGCTGGAAAGGGATGTGGAAGGAAGTAAGATGGTGTTATATAGCCAAGTAAGAAACAGGACAGAAAAAAGAGTAACCAAACTTTTCAAAGGTGATACCTATTTAAATTCCTGTAAAAAAAAGTTATCTTTGCCAATAAAAAACACTCACAGGCCTTCTTAAGATGTTATATAAATTATAAATCAATATCTGAAAAAATCTGAAATGTAAGTTGTGATTTATTGGATTAGTATTAAATATTACAAACACTTGTACAATAAAACAAGTTTTCTACAATAAAACAAGTTTTCAAGTGACAGTAGGCCTACAAAGAGTTTTATAAATATTCAAGCTTCAATTCATCTTTTAAAGGAAGAAGAATGGTGGAAGGAAAGAGGAAGCTGGAGGCATTTTACTAAAGTGACCTGACCACAGTTGATGATATGGCTTTATTCTTATTTCATATATTTGATTAAGAGTTTGCTTCAAATATAAAATGTGAGCACACCCCTAAAATATATATAAAAAACTTTTGTGAGAATGTATAAATTAGGGATGTGCGAATGGGATTATTTATCGAATCGAATAATTTTGAATCAATATTAATTTCGAACGAATACTGAATAGTACAAATCAAATAATAGAGTTTTCTTAAATTTTTGATCAAAATAATTTAAATTATTAACTTCCTATTGAAAATGTGGTTTTACATTTAAGTTTGCAAATTGTAAAAAATTACTTCTAAACATTGTTATTTGAGCTGGTATTAATAAAAAATGACTGAATTTAAAACAAAATTTCAGGAAATTGAGAAGAACCTTTGATACAGTTTTTTAGACAACGGGTTTCACCTAAATAAAAAATAATAATTTTGTGATAAGTTTTTGACAGAAATTTAAATTTAAAAATTGAATGGAGAATGTTTATCTGGTCAATGTAGAGATTATATTTTCTTAATTTAAAACATTCTTATTATTAGAAAGGGTAAAATAATGGGGTGATTCTCATGCTTTCTATTTTTTTGGCGAGCGTGTGAATCAAGCTGAACTCTGTGTCACCAGATTATCTGACTATCTTATTGTTTCACGCCAACTGCTTCCGTGTTGCTGTAAACTTACAGGTCTGGGCAGGACTTTAAAGAGATTAATGACTTAACTATTCGATCTTACTATTAGGAGTTTCGAATCAAATATTCAGCTGTTAATTATTCAAAAGTATTCGAATATTCGCACACCCCTAGTATAAATCCTCCAACCTTTCTATGAACAAGAAGAGTCTTCTGTTTGCCATCGACTATATGTTCCTCTATCTTGGCAATGTTGTGTGATACATCGTAGATGACGTGCATATCAAGGTCATCTGGAGTCAGGTGAAACTGCTTGGCAAACGCCTGAAACAAATTACAACTAATTAAGTTTTGCGTTTTTATATAGTACTTTATTTAAATGTTTGGAGATTGAGTCTAGTATATTATTTTTAGAGGCACATAATACATGTGCCAGAAGCTTTTCAAATGACCTAATCTAAGGTGCAGGGATAAGAAGAGTAGGTTAGAAGAAATGCACCAATTACAGCTTGGAGCATGAGAAAGTCAATCTAAATGCACTCGTCCGATACTCAAGCCTTGGTCTCCAAGTCAACTACTCAGTGCAATGCAAGTCAAACTATTCAGCCCAATAACGAGAGGATTTGCCCTTTTTTTTAAATGAATTTTTAAGGGGTCACTTGGAACATAATTTTTAAGCCTATTATCTATCGTTTCCAGCCTATAGACTTGGTCAGATTCTTATTCAATTCATATATTTTTCCACTACCGGCTTGCTAGGCCTGTTGTAGCTTCACATGCCTTATCATCTAACTTAAAACTAGGACAGACACAAAATCCAGTCCCCGGACGTTAATTCATAATTTTGATTGGGTAAGCCACATTTCACCAATGATAAATTTTTCAGCCATGCCGGAAATCAAACCTGGGACCCTTATTGTTTAAGGCATTATACTGTGGCCTTTAGCTTGTTTCAAAAGAAGCTAGTTGAATTCCTTAAAACTATTTCTAGTGAAAACATAACTTAACTATATTATTCCTCTGATGGTGCTGCTTCATAGTACAAAAACAGGAAGAACCTAATCAACACGCTACTAACTGAACTTAGGTGTCAGAGTATGATGTTATTTAACAGACTGCTAGTGAAGGATTGAAAGAGAACCATTAGGGATCACAGTTTTAAAACAATTATACACAAGAGTCAATGAACTATTCGACACCTTAGCTCAGTCAGTAGTGTGTCTGTCTACTGAAATAAAGAGGGATCCCGAGTTCGATTCCCAGCATGACCAAAAATTTATCATTGATGAAAATAGGGGTTAACCTTTCACAATAATAAATTAACGGCCGGTTACTGGATGTTGTTTCTGTCCTAATCTTAAGTTATATTATGAGGCATATGAAGCTACGACAAGCCTAGATAGCCAGTAGCAGAAAATATATGACTTGAATAAAAACACTGGCCCAGGCCACAGGCTGGAAACAGCAATGGAAGTGAAGTCACTGACCTGCCTACTGAGAAATGTCATGGAGCTGCGGTTGACCCAGGCAAAGTTAGCGGCCGCCGCCATGGACTTGAGGTAGTCTTGACCCTCCGTAGAGTGGATGTGGGCACAGGCCAGCTGACGATCGTTTGTCTCGATGTTGTCCCTTTTCATGGCCTTCTCCATTTGGACTAGAGCATCTGTCGCAAACATGTGCAGTCTCAAGTTTGTGGGATTTCAGATTAAAAACACAACCCTAATGAAACAAAACGAATATTCCCATCAAAATCTACCGACAGATCTGAACGGAATTTAAATAAAAGTAGACGTTGGATGGGCTTATGTTCCAAAGAGACCCAGCCAGTGGCTGGAAAATGTTGATGATGATAATATTTTGCCAGGAAATAAAGCTAATGAAGAGCAATCACAAAGTGTAATCCAATTTAAATAGGAAGATCTGACAGTTTGAAAAGTTAACTAGACCTACTTTCATGTATCTATACATCAAGTCATGTGATCTGTAACTGTCACTTTTCATAGATATTATCTATACCTACACATGACAACTGGACTGTACAGTCGCTGCTATGTCAAATATTTATTCTTGGTAACCACATTATTGCCATTCAAATATATACTTCAAGAAATAAATCGGAAGGTTCGCTCACCTGTTGCTACCTGGTGGCCAAACCCGCGGCTTCCCGAATGGATCATGACACAAACTTGGCCCTTCTCCTCAATGCCCATCTTGCTGGCGGCCCACTTGTCGTAAATTTCGTCCACTACCTGTATCTCAGCGTAGTGATTGCCTGCGCCCAGGGTCCCCAACTGGGGCAGGCCTCGCTTCTTGGCTCGCAGGCTCACCTTGGATGGGTCCGCATTGAGCATTCGACCATACTCCTCGCAGTGCTCCTTGTCTTCCGCCCAGATGTACCCTAGGGACAACAGACTTTCATTAGGTTAGTACTATTGTTAGAGACCCTCATTTGTGGTAAATAAAATGACGAGATTTAGTTAAATAAAAAGTTGTATTTCGGTATAAAAAGTCGGTGGATAAAAGGTTAAATCCTGATTTGTGGTAAATAGAAAACCTGACTTAAGGTAAATAAAACTGTTAGATTTCATTAAATAAAAAGTTGTATTTCGGTAAAAAAAAATCACTTACTAAAAGGTTAAATCCTGTGTGTGTGGTGAATAAAGATATTGCATTCATTAACTAAATTTGTATTTTGTTTCAAAAGGTTGGAAAAAAATTTATTTTCTTAGGAGGGGAGGATGGTTTGAAAATTATATCAAATTAACTTTAATATATATTGCTATGAATAGAAAAATTACAGCTAAACTATTCCTGGCCTACTCTAAACACAAGTATTTGATTAATATCAATTTAAAAAAAATAGCCTCATATAATATTTGATTTATTTGAATACAATTTTCAAAATGAAGGCCTACTTAATATAAACTAGTCACTAACCTTTTTAAATTATAAGTCTTAAACACAATATAAACCCTATACTGTATATGCATCCATGGTAGATTACAACATGGCTTGTACCATACTATTTTATCACGACCAATAAGGTTGAATTTTGATCATCACACAAGTCAGTTGTATACAAAGAAAGCATTACTTCCACATTTTCAATTTTTAAGGTTTGTGCACTTATCTGAGATGACGTTGGAATAAGCAGAAAAAGCACATTCGGTGTCGACAAGACACTGGTATCCACATTGTTTTTATACTGTTGGTGGTGAACTCTTTGTGGTCTTCTTTGAGTCCACACAATATGTCCAAGATATCCACTTTTTTACTCTCCTTTTCAATGGTTTTCACTAATGTCTGCAGAGCACAATATCTTCTCTCAAAATTAATTTCGAGGCAGCATTTCAAAAACGGTATTTTCTTAGCCGATTTGAAAAGTTTAGAATTTACCTTATTTGTCCCGATTGAGCTAGCATAAAAAAGATTTACAATGTTTTAAAAAAATGTTTTGGACTGATCTGACTGGTGAAGTAATTTCAGATTTATAAGGCACTGCCTACCTAAAGCTCTATACTGACTATTAACATTTGCTTGTTTTAAAGTGGGACAAGTTTTTAATTTTCCCTGTGTCTTATCTCTGTAGTAGTCCTCTACTGTGGAAAAATATTTTACTAAATCAACCAAGAGGTCCACCGCGTTAAAACTGGACTTGGAAACAGCTTACGTGACTTCACCAAATATCAATATTGTATTGATCAACCATACCTCCATAACCTAATTTTCCTGAAGTAAAATGTGACAAAACTAGAAAAAAATAGTTTTCTCAACCAATTTAAAAATGAAATAAAAAAATAAAGGTTCATAATATTAACCTTTCACATATTTATCAATCCAATCACGCATAGAAGGATAATAAAGTTTATCAATAGGAATATTGGCTTCTATGATTACGCTTTCTTTTTTTATCCAGAGCACTGTTAGAGTGCTTAAAACACTTGACTTTTCTTAACCACTCCACGCGGGTGTTACACAATCTACACATCATTATTTTTTTAACTTTATCAAAGATGTAAAATCCAACTTTTGAAAACTCTCGTTCTCTTTCAAAAATACTTAAAACTTTAGGCATTTTTAAATTTTCACTATATTATTTTATTCAATAATTGTTCATATAAAAACACGCCTTACCAACACACCTGAGCTTGATAGTGACGTAAGATGGCAGACCAAATACATTAAGATAAAAAGATCTCAACCACGCTTGGACATGGTGTTAATTTCTTCTTCAAATATTTGTCTTTGGACACAGTATGGTTGTCAAATTAGCCAGTTTAAACACCTCTTTTGGCAAATGGCAATAGCAATAGTCTTTGGTTTAGAGAAATAAATACTTTTTGTATTGGCGCGGTTGGTATTATTAATTTTTTTCAGAAAATCTCAGGATATAAGTAAACAACAACACCATTGGTATTGTTATCATTAATTCGCGTTTAAATCAACAAAATTGACCATAATGCGCATTTAAATGACAAAATGGTCAACTTCACGATAAGATTTTATTTTGCGGATGTATTATTACTATGAAAATGCTACATTGGCCTTTAAATATGTTTTGATAGTAATTTAAATGTGCTGAGTACAAGTTTGCAAAAACATGTCTCGCAAAATTCAGGTGTGGTTGATAGTGCTTTGATGCTCGACAAGTGTTGAACTACAGTCCTTACTATGAAAATTGGACTATGCAATCTGTTTGAGTCATGAGTGGCAGAAGAGAAGACATAGTTTTTAGTAATTTATAGTCATTATCAATAAGTGCAAGGCACTAGTTACATAGCAGTAATAAAGCACATTTTAGCCCAATACTTTATAGCTTTGGCGAAACAAGGTGTAGGAATTCCGATCAGTGAGAATAGTTTGTTGAAATCTTGTTTCATTAGGTTTCCAAATGTTTTTAATGCTAATGCCTGAAGTTCCTCCCTTCTTCCCCTGAAAATATTATATTACAATAATTTGTCCATTTTTTATAACAGATATCCTTAGTGAAATATCACCTTAAAAAAATTAAATAGGCCTATCATTCAAATATGATCATAAAAATTACTTAAGAGTTTTAAAAATATCAACACCAAATCCAAAGCAATAGTTAGTAACCCAATAACTTTTAAATTTCGACCAGGAAAGTTTGTGAGTAGTGTGCTGATATAGCCTTGTGTTTGGAAAGTTGATAGATTTAATACAAACAATAAGTTAATATTTAAAATTATATGTCTTAGAATCTAGTAAAAGTTTACCAGTACAGCAGAACCGCGTTTATCCGGCTTAACTATAACTGGCTAATCCGGAAATTAAAGAATAAAATGCATAAACACAATGTTAATAATAATACAACTCACCATTTATTTTAACAATAACAAATTATAAAACACCTGAAACGTGTTTAAACCGCTATTCACTCATAAAATAATGAGTAAGTTTTTGCCGTGCCAATTTATGAATGGCGTTTATGAGCGGCACAGTAACTCAAACATGTCACCACCATAAGATCGGCCAATGTTGTTTCCAAACGTCATTCCAAATAAGCGATCACCTAATGTGAAATTTCAGTCTGGAAAGACGAGGTTCCACTATAGAAGGAGAAGTTTAACTAAAAAAAACACAACCTTCTCGTAGCGACCAATCCATGCCCATCTCTAGCGCCTCCTCCAGATCTCTGGCGTTCATGGGGATGATGCCCTTTGATCCTACCCCCACAGGGATGTGGTCAAACAAGCTCTGGGCCAGCTGCTCCTACAAGACCATCACACACGATCAAACACAGTGATCTACAAGACGATCAAACACAGTGATCTACAAGACCATCACACACGATCTAACACAGTGAGCTACAAGACCATCACATACGATCAAACACAGTGATCTACAAGACAATCACACACAATCAAACACAGTGATCTACAAGACCATCACACATGATCAAACACAGTGATCTACAAGACCATCTCACACATGATCAAACACAGTGATCTACAAGACCATCACACATGATCAAACACAGTGATCTACAAGACCATCACACATGATCAAACACAGTGATCTACAAGACCATCACACACGATCAAACACAGTGATCTACAAGACCATCTCACACGATCAAACACAGTGATCTACAAGAGCATCACACACGATCAAACACAGTGATCTACAAGACCATTACACACAATCAAACACAGTGATCTACAAGACCATCACACACGATCAAACACACTTGATCTAAAAGACCATCGTACATGATCAAACAGACACAGTGATCCTTAATCCCACTAGACACAATCAATCAGATGATATGGTCAAGTAGAAAACTTTTCTTAAGTTTTTAAACCACCATTAGTTTAGGTTTTACTCCCAAAGTACTTAATATTAGTAGAGGAAGAAGATAATATTTTATGAAGAAAGAGCAAAGAATGCTTAATTTTTGTACAGGTAGCCTAGGTTTAGACCCATACATTTCATTATGGCTGCTAATGATAAGATTGAGTGTTTAAATTAAGAACCTGTAGATCCAATAAATGCTTACCTTAACAGGGAGAACATCTTGTTCACGTAGATTGGTCCTTAGAAGTCTCACGCCGCAGTTAATATCAAACCCCACCCCACCTGGAGATACTACAGACTTAGGATTTGCCATATCAAATGCTGCCATATTGCCTAAAACATCACAGGAGGCAGGAACATTAAGTCTATAATCTAGTAGAGAGCTTACAATTAAATTATCAGCTACTTGTAGTAAGGCATGCTTTTATTACCAGTTGTGTTAATTATTGGCAGCTTATCTCCAAAGCTGTGGAGTCAAGAGTCGTAGAGTTGGAAGCAATTTTGGAGTCGGAGTTGGTAAAAATGTAAAAATTCTAACTCCGGCTTCAAAATTAAAATATTATTATAATATTTAATACTTTTTTTTTTACTATTTAGGACTAATATTTGTTATTTGGATTGACAAATTTATTTAAATATGAATTCAAAATGTCATAGAAGCTTCCCATAAATTCATCTGTGTTGGAGCATTTTACTGCAGTAAATTTGTTATTATTAATTAATATTTTACCCATTTATGAAGGAGTAAAAGTTTTACAGTAGAAAAAGGGAGGAGTGAAAGTCGAAGGCTTGGCGTACCGACTCTATAGCCCTGCCTTGTACCATCAATTTACCGTGTCAAGAACACTTGTATCAGAACGTAAATGCACCAATGACTGAGCTAGATAACTAGCTATGTATACATTTATTTTTAGCACAGAGTCTTACTAACCGTTTGGGTTGTATGCACTTACGCTAATGTGTGATGGTATTGTGATTGTGAGATGAAATGGAGGACCTACAATTTAACGTGGGATCCGAACCACGGTGGAGGCCTGGCATTCCTCACATTCACAAGTTGTGATTAATACACGTCTTGTCAGAGGTGAAGGAAGGGTTTGGCAATCAGATACATCTGTGCCGGGACCAGGGATTGAATCACGAACCGCCAGCACAGAAGTTTGACACCTTACCCCTAGACTGCCAGGTCACCTTCCTGGACTTATTAATCTGTGGTCAGGAGCTCTGACCACTAGACCGCAGAGGAGAAAGAAAATATATACCGTAGTTAATAAAATATACTTCTGATTTTCATTTTTAATGTAGCAGTTAATAGAGATGATAAAAGAAAGAATGAAATTCATTAGATTTATTTTCAAGATCACAAGGAGGGAATTTGTTTGAAATAAATCTTGCGACTGGTTCTAGTTTTCCAAACCTCGCGAATCTTGAAGCAAACTCAGCTCTTAGATGATCAATGATTTAGAGTGTTTTCTCTAGCTTAAAATTTTTGCATTCAATATCATAAAAGGGTCATTCCATGCCAATTCACCCAGGCTATGACACCACCTCAGATTTTAGTTAAACTTTTTTACATGTTACTACCACCAAGTTACTAATCCATGTAAATTTTTCCCATACTTTCTGAGATATTAAATGGTAAAGTTTTGGAAAGTTGTGCGTAAACATTGTTTATGAGGCTCCGCAGAAGGGGCGGAGTACTGTCAAAAGACACTAAAATTAAATTAGTTTAGATTATTATCAACAAATTTTAAGTGTAAACCATTGCTTCACATTTTAAGTGTAAAACCATTGTTTCAAATAACAGCTTAGATCTATTGTCCATGTTGGAGTCTAAACTTACACGTTTATATCTATGACTTGCATCTTTCTCGCTCAAATTGCCACTAAGACAGCAACACTAATATTACCAATTATAGCCAATTAGGGTTATTTTAACGATTCTCAAAGAATTTGTGAAATAATTTTCAAGTTTAGAAGACCCAAATATAATCTTTTAAATATGATGTAGTTTTCTTAGGAGATCGACTGAAAATCGCCATGTATTGACCGGTTGCCAACCCCTGGTCTAGGGTGTCCCTCTTGCAATAGACTAGACAGGATATCGAGGTATGAATCCCAATCGGGTGTAATAAAAGTGGTTTTCCACTCTCCCTCCTCACAAATGTTGGCACACTTCCTTTAAATCCATCCTTCCTCATTCCTAGCACATTTGTGTTTCCTAATTAGAGCATGGGTATAACCCAAACGAGAAGAAAAGATGCGGTGCTAAATAATAATAATAAAAATTAATGTTTTTTACATAGAAATGTATAAGAATTGCTTGGTATTCAACACATGGGAGTTAAGGTGGTTAAGGTGGTTACCTATAGCAAATCCATATCCCGAGTGGACGTCGGGTAGTCCAACGGATCGTCCAACGATACCAGGCAAGGCGGCCACATTTGCAATTTGTTTCACACCAGGCAGGAACCCACCGACTGTACCAGGTCGACAAGAATTACGTAGCTCCTCCAACATTAGTTTTTCTAAATTTTGGTTCACATAAAAAATTCCTTCAACCTAAAAAAAAAATGGGAAATGATAATTTTTTAAAAATAATCTTGCAGCTAACTTTGGCTGTATCCGAATAGTCTACCTCACGCTTCACTTGGACTCAAGAGTGACAACAAAAATCTGTGAATAGCCTATGCTAATAATTGATAATAAAATGTTTCTAAGATCATTGGTAGGAAGCAGCACTTCGGACTCGAGGGTGTGGAAAGGATAATTTGCCGTTCAAATAGTCTGTTGTGGCTTTCGATCTCAAGTGTAAATTCATCAAGTCAAGTGTACTTGACTATTTGGATACTGCCTTTGTCTTACTTAATAGTTCATAGTCCACCTTATTAAAATAAAAGTAGGCCTAGGTCTATAAATTTTTTACTAAACATTCATTTGTAGGCTTATGTGATGGTTTTCAACAGGAGCAGTCCTGTAACTGAATCAGTTTCAACTAAGTGAAAAAGAAAAGTCTTGACACGGGAATCAAACCTGGGAACTTTTTCTTTGGAGGCCAATGCTCTACCCATGAGCCACCCTGCATCTCCTCATATACAGGATGAAAAGTTTCAGGATCGATTCCTGCATACAGGTTGCCATTTTTCACTCGATTGAAAAAGTAACCTGTATTTATATTAAAATTAAAATAAGCTTGTCAACATACTTGTATTTATTTGGGCATTTTAACTTACAACGATAAACTATGTGAGTTTTTGATAAAGGTCTAAAATATTTTTTACGACGTTTATATCGCGAATCTCTCCGTGTGCATTATGATGCAACATTTATTACCATCTTATTTCACCAAGAATTTTTTTTATGGTATCTAAAATTAAATGTTTATAAGTTTCATTGCTGACACATAAGTACAAAAAGTTGCCAATGACTTGATAGAAACGTGGTTGATATACCGGTTTGGTACAGAATACTTACATTCATATTTGGTTGGAATCCTATTTTAATCCGCCAACTATGAGCATTTATCTTTTCTAAATACTTTAACTCTTCGTTATACTGGCGCACAACCATTTTAAAAGATTATTAAACTGAAGAAACGTTAACAGAATCAATTGCGTGACAGTTACTTTTGTCTGAATACTAGTGACGTTTTCTAAGACTAGTGAGTAGCTGAGTACTGAGTGAATACTATGATTGTATGATAGTTCTTATAAATAATATACGCATGCGTACATGATGTTGCTTGTTTTGGTTTATAGTCTTTAACAGACTCTAAGATAATAATAATGATCTGTGTTCGAGACTCTGATCAAATAGTTCAAATTGAACTGCTACTCCCGCTAAACAAGTCACATTAGTTCAAGTTAAACTTTCCACTAAGACCTCTTTCACATGGCGATATGTGTATCACGATACGCGTATCGAGGATACAGATTACATAGTAACCACTACAGCCAAAATTAATGAAGCCTTCCAGACGCTGATACGTATTAGATACTGTATCGTGACATGACACATATTTCGAGGATCTCGGAACATCTGCCACCTGCTAGTCGAGTAGAGATGGGGAGAACGGCTTAAAATTATTCAGTTCAGTGAAATGAGCCGTTCATTTTTATCGTTCAGTCGTTCGCGAACGAATACTTGTTTTTTACCTTATCGTTCGCGACCGACCTGATACCGGCTATTGGCCTCTATTTCTAAAATCACTTAAAGTACCTATGGCCTTAATTGAAATTTAAAAAAATTGTATTGGTTTTCAAATTTAATCGCACAATATGTATTCCTAAATGTATTTCTTGTTTAAGTCTTATCTTACTTTTTGAACTGTAATGATTTATTAAGAGATGTAACATAAAATATTAAAAACATTATAATTTCATTTCATATAAGAATGTAGTGTTTAAGTTTGTCAACAAGAGCAGAACAGACTTCTGAAACAATTTTTCTGATTGATTGTTTGGAGACTTTAAACAAGTATTGTAGGCTTGCATATGAATCACCAGTTGCCAAAAACCGCAAAGTTATGCCTAACCTTTCTTGAACAGGTATTGCTTTCCTAAACACTTTGTCTTTTTTAAAAAAAATTTATTCCCCAATCAAATTTATGAGGTACTCAAATTAAGGGGGTGACACCCTTGTGAAGTTCTTGTACTAACCACTCACAGATTGAAATTTTAAATCGCGCAATAAACTTAAACCACTGTACACTTCACGATTCGTAAAAACTGTTTTCATTCTCCACTGCCGTGACTGCCTCTTTGTTTTCAGTAAATAGTAAAGATAAACTACCTGGTAGCAGCTAACCGTACAGATAGAGACATTGCCTCCACAAAAACAGACAACGTGAGATACTGTACCCAAAAAGGAAAAAAAACAACTTCTAGCTAAAAAATAATGTTATTTTAACATTAAAAATGGATACATCGAAATTTATAAAATAAGTTTATATAAACATAAATATCTCTTCAGAGTGAATGAAAGAAAATATTTGAAACAAATAGTAGTGTAGTGGAGTAGTGGAAACCACTTTGAAAATATCACCTCCTGCGCACCCAGCCAAAATTTGAATCCCGACCTCCCAGTCCCCGAAAAACTAAATGAGTGTGACGTTACGCCCGCATGTCCACCGATATTAGTTTTAATTACTACAAATTGCTTTTATAATTATTATACTATTATATTATCCCGATGTTGCAAAAGAGAATCATACAACTCGGTGGGTATTTTGGATGTCAGCACAACTCACGCAAATAGTGAGTTACTACAGTAAGCAAAGTCAGAGTTTTGTAACCAAAAGGAATACAAACAGTATTTTTAATCATTTTAACTACTTACCTCTGTATTAATTCGGATTTGCACCTTTATATAATCATTCTAATAGATGAACAAAGTAAATATAAAGCTATAAGCTCAACAAGTGCTGTGACTACACCCGAAGTACACCATGACCCTAAATAAGGTTGCGATCCCTTGGTTGGAAACTACTATAGTAGAATTGGAGGGTGGTAAGGAACTAGTCTTACCAATGTGATGTTATTTTTGGTTAAAAGAGTTACTTATAATAGAAATCTAATAATCAGTTAACTAAATTCTTCAAATATATAATATCGTTGACAATTTTACTGTTTATTTGTTTTAAATTTCATTCAAAACTCATAAAGTTTTGAATATTCATTATTTATTCATTTAAAATTAAAATATATGTTATACATATAATCTACTTACCTTTATTTCACTATATTAAATCATCTTTCTTTATTTTATTCATAAACTGCCAACCCGCCATGTTTATTATTTTGTTGGTAAGTGATTTTAACGCTATCTGCTCTAGAGAGTGGTTTATTTCGGAACTATTATATTAGTTTGTTTTTATGTTCTTGGACGCTTATAGCACCTGGCTGTCTCTTGTAGAAATAATTGCCCCTAGTGGAAGAGATTATTATTCTAGTTTTTTTTTGTGCCAAATTTAAATTAATTTTTTAGATGCCTTATATTCATATGTCAAAATTATAATTATCTTTATAGTAATACTCCCAATATTTAAATAGTTAAGATTGTTTGTTTTATTCTTTGTTATAAATCCCGGTGAATATTTTCTCCTAGGCCGGAGATTGTTTATTTAAAAACAAAAGGAACGTGTTTGTGTTTTGTCTAAGTTTTTGTTGTGACTCTAAAATGGGCTTTGCAAGTGAAAGGAAGGACCCGATCTGGGGATCCTTCAATTGTATTTTTTTATGGTTCATGGTAATTCTTATCATCCAAAACTTCTCTAAAAGGAAGTATTAACTTGTGAGGAAGGTTGAGTTAAAGTTTTCAAGGAAGATTTTTGTGGAAATTTAAGGCCTGGAGTTAAATGTTGACGGAGCTTTGGGTCAACATTCACAAAAACAAGGACATTTTCGGGTGAGATCAAATCCATCTGTAATCATTCTGTTATGGATTTAAATAATTAAGTATAATACTTAAAATTATTAAAGAAGGACAAATAACTTCAGTTCTCAAATCAGAATTATTACCGTTTGTCCACCTCAGAACAATATTTTTGTTTATTAAAGAATCATTGCCTTATTGTTACATGTTATAAGGAATAAATGTTGTTGTTGTTAAAATCCTGTTATTTGCTTAAAGAAATATTCCTATGTCAATAATTATATATATATATATATATATATATATAATTAATAATATAAATTATTAATAATATAAATAATATATGTATATGTATTATTTTATCCTCACAATTCAAGTGAGAGTTTAACAATTTCAAGTATTGCTTAGCAATACTTATATTAATTTTATAACCTAGGAGGCATGCCTTAATAGGTAGGGTTTAGTTAAGGATATCATTCACTACAATAATTAAAATCATTCTTTAAATTTAATTGTTTTATTTTTATTTACATCAATGTACATTGTATTTTCTTTTGAACTTGCATCCCATGTATAGCGATTCTCAGTAGATTGGATTGTTCAGAGCAAGAATAATAATCTGCGTCAGGAAGTCTTCGGTTGTAAGTGTCCAACTTAAGTCCAAACTTTAGGTAAAGTCCAGGGTTCTTAAGAGAAAGGGTTTTCGTCTTACCGCTGAGCAGTTTATGGGGATAACTTTGTTTAATGATAGAAATCTACCTACTTCACAAAACAAGAGGTGTTGGTAGTTGGCGCCCAATACAATATTAGATTATATATATTATATAAATTAAATTAATTCCTAAATTCATTCGTATATTCAAAAAATTAATAAAATAATAAAAAATAAAAAAAATATATACATATTTTTTTTTTATCACACCAACTATCTTACTTTATCTGAGGAAATTTGTATTTGATTCCTATAGGGTGACATTTTGAATAATTTGCCTATATATGAAGACCATTAAACGAAACAAGGACATTTAACAATAAAGAGGAATATGTAGTTTAATTATTGCATTACCAAGCAAATTTAAATGTTTTAAAAATTTTGAGCAATCAATTATTAAAGTTGATATTATGTATTTTACGAATAAGCTCCTATTATGGTCATCTTAAATTATTTTCTCTACTCGCCATATTACCTAAAACTCTCTAATGAAAATGTACGTTGTGTAGTTCAAACTTCTTTACAATATTTGAATTGTGCACGTGCTAAATGCTAATTATGCTAAGATACTAGTACTTTCTGGCTTCAATGTCTGATCATTGGAACTATAACTTTTACATAAGTGTCAAAAGGGTGAACTGAAACACTTTAGAGCTGTTCTCAACAATGAATAGTTCTTTCCATATCAAATTTATATTTATTTACGATTTGTATGCACATTTATTTAAGTTTATTATATAATATGAACAAATAATAATAAAAAAATCAAAATATCTACTCTTTTTTTTTAAATTAAAAAACACAACTGCATTATGCATCCTTTAATTTAAAATTTATCAAATATCCATCAACACTAACTGTGATATTTTGATAGCCATAACACCTCTTAGTATTTTATATTCTAAAAANGCGCTTCCCCCTCCACCGCGCGCAATGCGTCACTGTTCTCGCTTATCGTAATGAATTCTTTGATCCTTTAGCTATCCAGTGGTATAATTTAATTTTGCATGTAGAGGAAAGATTCGAAACTACAACACCAAACTGTATCCCCCGATTTTGTTATAATTGGGTTTTTTGGATTGCCCCCGTATGGTAGCAAATTTAAAGACGTATTCACGTCAAAAAACTCTTAACAGATTTGTTCGATTTCCGAAACATCTAAGTAAATATTAATGCTATTGCTGCTGCTTTTGGATCCTTCCAAAAATTAATTAAATCATCACTAAACCCAATTCTACTGCTAGAGCTTTCTTTAAGACAAGGTATGTACTATTTGGTTCATAGTCCATAAATTATATCATAGATGGCTCTATCAGTTAATTTGTGACTCAGTATTTCATAAAAGGTATTAGGAAAGTATAGCACCAAGAAGTATTTCAAAAAGAAAATTCACCCATTTAACAAATCTACTGTCTCATTAAGCCTATCTATATTCCAATAAAAGTTTTAAAAATAAATTGATTTATATTTCTCCGATGAAAACAAAAATGATACAAATACATAAAGGATTTGCAACTATTCTTTACTGATTCTTAATCAATTTTGAGAATTGAGTGTTTAAAACAGATAGCCTACTTTTAATAAGCTTAACATCAATTTTGATTTTGAAATTCAAATTTTAATTATGGGCGTGTTTTCACGGTTGACCTGGTATCGATATTTACGTTTAGAGCGTTCTCGCGGTTGTCCTAGTTTTGATCTTAACGAAATGTTTATGACCGAAACGATACCAGAGCTTGGTGTGGTAACGATTTTCTTGACCAGACTAAACAGTATGGTTACGACCAATGAGAATTTGTGCGCCAATTTCAAAACAGGATCATTTCTTATGTTAGATTTAAACGAGTATAAATTTGTATTCAATGGATTTTAAGTTTTCATATATTAAAATGGACAGAAATGACTAATTAGAAATACATGACAATAAGTAGGTATTTAAAAACAGTTTAGCTATAGATAAAAGAGAGTACTATAATGATCAAGAGCTATTTAATATTACATACATAGATACTTCATGTTTTCTTAAGGTTATTTTTGAGAAGATATTGTTAGCTTGAAATTATGTTGATATTATGTTAGGACTAGTCAAAATAAGCACCGATCTAACTAATAATAAAATAAAATAGCTCATTTTTCATCGATTTGCAGTACATGTAATAGGATTACATAAATTATCTTACCAGCTGTTAGATCTACTCTACCACAACCACAATTTTTGTTTAAGATAAACATCTCAAAATCATTATTATTATTATTAATGTTATTTAGCACCGCGTCTTACTACCCGTTCGGGTTATACGCTTAAGTACTAATTACGCTAATGGATTAGGAATTGGGAAGGTTGAATAGAGGAAGTGAACCCGCATTTGCGTGGAGGGAGAGTGAAAAACCATTTAGGAAAAACCACCCCCAGTTTACCCGATCGAGATTCGACCTCGATCTCCCCGTCCTCGGCAGTCGGGCTCAACACGACTAGCGCGTTAGCCAACTACGCCACCGAGGCAGGTATCTCAAAATCGTTTTCACACTCTACCTTGGTCAGAACCACTTGGTCGTAAACCCTCGATACCAAGACGTAACCAAGTCAATCACGAAAACTCACCTACTTACAAAGAGAATGTCATATTTTGAAATGTTAGGTTCTATACATTTTATGCATCAAGATCTTAAGATAACCGTATTTTATGCACTATTAACACAATTCCTACATTTGACATATTTAAATAAATACACTCCTAAAATTATAATAACACTACAAAAAGAGATGTAGGCCTATAGTTTCCGGAAAATAGTTAAAATCAAACTTTTTCTCTAGCATTGGTATTTAATCTGGGGTACATGTACCCTTGGGGGTACTCGGAGACATTTTAGGGTTATGTAAAATTAATATAGGCCCTAAGTTTATTTAAATATATGTGTAGTGTAGTGAATAATCAAGGCCTGATTTAGGGTATATCCATAAGAAGAGCGGCCAATTTTTTCTTTTTTTACTAGATGTAGAATTGTAGATTATAGAATATGTGTAGCTTTCATTATGCAGCAACCACTTTGGGGGATTGAAAGTTGAAGAGAAGTTATATCGTGGGGTACACAAATACAAACAGTTGAATATTTGTGCGCCGGGCCCTCCATGTTACTTGGACAGTATGACGTATGTGGTTCATGCTTGATAGGGCACCGATATATTTCAGTAGTGACCATAGCTTATCTGGATGAGTGCTTCATGCAAAAATTGATAGGCCTGGCAGGACCAATCACCTGGCCTGCACGCTCCCCTGATCTCAATCCAATGAACTATTGTTTTATCTGTGGCGATATCTCACGGCCATTGCTTACGCAGCACCTACTATGGCCATTGCAATGTTTCGCCAGCGTGGTGAACAAGGCTGCCAGCAGATCTGTGGTACACCTGAGATGTTTTAATGTGTCAGACAATTAATGATGCGGCGTGTGCGGTGTGCATTCAGGCGCAAGTTGGACAATTCGAAAATGTGATGTAGCACTGCTGGTACACAGACAGGGATGCAGCTACACAAACAGGAGCTATTGGGGCTACTAATAATTCCAGCAGAATCTTGGACAGCCTAATTTCGGGAACCATTAAACACAGGATATATGTTAATTTTGACTCTTTGTGTTATTTCGAGGTCTCCTATCCACAGTTACTTCCCACATAAATCCATACACGCTATTATTATGGTCCCTACCATACCTATCTAAACCTAACCGTTCATACATTAATAAATAATTAACAATATGAGTATTATTGATCAAATAAACGATTTAATTTCTATAGTAAACAATATCATACACTGGAAACAATTATGACTCAACATTGTACCATCTTTTACCCCCTTCCCTCCAGAGCTTGGAAACGTGCAGGAGAGTAGAAGAGATACAAGAGAATAACAATATTAAATTTATTAGTTGTAACAATAATAAATTATACATAGTACAATGCAAAAATATGATCAATATTGCAAAACGTCATTCAAAATAGGAAAAACTCAGTAATAAATGTGACCAGAAGGTCGTTAAGTTGACTTCAAAGTAAAAGTTAAGTTCAAGAGATATTAAACAAGATACGATCCGTAGATATGATATTCTAAGGTTCATTTGTATGGTCCGTTAATTAGATCAATACCTTGAGACATTAAACTCGTCGAGTCCTTGCATCAACACTAACAGCCTAAGTTCAAGCAAGCTATATATTTATCAGTCAGCATTTAATCAATATCAAAAAGCTAAGTCCTAACAAGCTATATGATAAATACCTTTAACGTGTCTATAAATACCAAAAATAGTTAAGTTTAAACTATTTGAATATTTATTCGAAAACTTTCCATAACTATTCAAAGCTAAGCTTAAACAGCCTATACATTCAACTTTATATAAATACCAAAAATAGTTAAGTATAAACTAGCTGAATATTTGTTTGTAAACATTCCATTAGTATTCAAAAGCTTAGTTTAAACAAGCTATACATTCAACTCTTCATAAATAGCAAGAATAGTTAAGTTTAAACAAGCAATGTCCTTGTCTCTAAACATCATAAATACCGAGAATGGTTAAGACCAAACTGTCTATACATCTGTCTGCTTGCTCTTCATAAATATCGACAGTGGTTAAGATCGAACAACCTATATGTTTAACTCTTCACAAATATCAGAAATGTTAAGCTTGAACAATCTATACATTTAACAGTTAACTCTAACAACATTTCCCAACTTGGCAAATTCTATAGGATATACTACTGTACATAGCGTCTGAGAGACAAAACCCTACACAATTAATATATATAAACAACTCCAGACTAAACTCAATACCCTAACAATATGCCTAACGCCAAGGCCGTAGTCAGGGGGGGGGGTTTCGGGGTTCAAACCCCCCCCGAAATTTTATGAACAAAATATATATGGCTTTTTTTTATGGTTCAAACAATATCAAAATTAATGTACAAGTACAAATTAGGGGCTGTGTTACCATAAAAAGCACTTCAGAGAGCTTCTAGAGGTGTTTAATATTTAGAATTGTTCTTATTTTTCGGCGGTTAGGGGGTTATGTTGCCATAAAAAACAATTCAGAGAGCTTCTAGAAGTGTTTAATATTTAGACATTTTCCCAGCCCTCGGCAGTTAGGGTGTTATGGTGCCATAAAAGACACTTCAGAGANTTAACTTCAACAACTATGCTACTATAAAAAGAATGTTTAGAGAGCATCTAAAGGTGTTTAAATATATAGAATTTTCCTAGCCTCCGACAGTTAGGGGGTCATGTTACCATAACAACACTTTATAAGAGCTTCTATAGTTGTTTAGATATAGAGATTTTTCCTATAGCCTCCAGCATTTATGGGGTTATGGTACCAATAAAAAAGCACCTATGAGAGCTTCTAGATCTGTTTAATAATTAGAATTTGTCCTAGCCTCCGATATTTGGGGGTAGTGTTGCCATAAAAACACTTCGGATAGCTTCTAGAACAGTTTTTTATTTAGAATTTTTTCTAGCCTCCGTCAATTGGGGTATGGGCCCACCAAACCCCCCCTGAAATTATTGGCTGGCTACGGCCTTGCCTAACGCCGTAACGTCGTAAACCATCTTTGAAATGGTGGCGAGAGCGCACCTTAAAAAGACCGCCGCCTAGCGGCTTGAAAAGAAGATTAAATTCCCCAAGATTCAACAACAATATAAAGTTCGAAACGCCAATTTGGAATAGATTCCCCCCGCCCACATTATGCCGAAAGAGAATTTTGCCTAATTATAATAGTTAATTTAAGTATGGAGCAACGCTCTCACCTTAAAGGTCAGTGATACAATGAGTAGAGATTAAACAGACACATCCCAATATATAGTCACAACGAACATTACTACGTCCACAGAGAGGGGGAGAGGGGGAAGGAGAAATGGAATGAACAAGGGGGCAGAGACAGCGCTCAGGGGGGATAGGGGCAGCTCGGGCAACTGCTGGACGCATCTAGAACCGCGTAGTTCCTATATGTAGAACCTTCTCGGGCCAGGTTCATATCCCACTAGCTTGTGGGCGGGGCTTCTTCCACGCTCGGACAGTCGGCCTGTACCTCTATTCAGTCGACGACACGGAGTGTATCAGTGTGGACGTTGCGTCGAGTGGGCTCTGGTGTTTACGTTTGGCGAGGACGAGGGTGAGTGTTGACCCATTCGATAGACTATTCTTGTTGTACTTGTAACAGCGTTACAACATTATAATGCAAGTCACATAAAATATAGTAAATATGTATGTTTCTTCATTTCTTTTGATTTTAGCTTTAATTTTACGATATTTAAAATCATCAATCTTTATTAAACCTGGTATTATTTGATTTGCCGACTTCTTAAGTAATAAGTATGCACTAATGATGATGATGATGATAGAAATAGGCATATATTGTAACCAAAACAAAGATTTTTTTTTATAAGATAAGGTATTATTCCCTATTGATACATTGGAATTAATTCTCTAAGTACTAAGTTACCTTAATCACTTCAAATTTACATTATTATCTTCATGAATAAAACATCTCACTGTTTCTTTTATGTTACCAGGAGTGAACCATCTGAATAGATTATTGTTGGTGGTAAGGGGTAGTGAACAGATGCATGACGCTCCAGTCTCCCCACTAACAATGTCTGTAACAATAACTTATGGGTTTGAACTTCATTAATCACTTTCATTCGAACACAGAACAGTGGAGTTTTTTTTAGGAGTGTGATAGCTGTCACAAGGAAAAACAGGAAAAGGAATGAATTCAGATTTCTGATCAAGAGTTGGTGTACATGAGATACTAGAGGAAGTATGGTTGAGATGGTAAGGTCACGTAATGAGGATAAAAAAGGAAAGAATCCCAGGAAGAATGATAGAGATGAAGTATAGGAAAAAGACCGCAAGGGAGGCCAATAAAAATATGGGAGGAGCAGATAACAGTAAGTGTGTGAGTGAGATGAATAAAAGGTAGAAGGAAGAAGGAAGATGGAGGCATTTTAATAAACAGACCTGGGCCACAGGCTGGAAACAGTTCATGATGATGATTCAGAACAGTGATTTTGTTTTCTAAAGCGAAGTAAGAAGCAATCCATTTTGTTTTAAAGCGAGGATATTTTAATAAATAAATAAAACACACTTTTTTTGGGTTTTATTTTATTGTCCATCTTGATGGTTTCAAAACCATGTTACAGTCAATGAATAGAGCATCATTATTTTAATCCTAACTATTTGTAGTGTTGAAAAAATTTACTTATTTGATTATTTCCACACCACCAACTTGAGGAATGAGAGGATCAAAATTTTTCTTCTTTAAAAAATAATGGCATTAAATCTTGTAAGTTTGGACCATATTAGGAACACAGATTTTCAACACTTAAATATTCACAATCACACCTTCAAGGTGACAAAAATAAAAATAAATTATTCTACTTTTATCAGAAATGATAAATAATTTTGTTTAGGCCTACTAAAGAGTTTCTACATTAGAAGAATCTTAAACTTTACATGAATAACTGTCAAAAATGACAAAGCAAGACTAGATTTTGAGAAAAACATGACAATTATTCTTAGTTATCTTATGTTTGTTAATCCATTATAGAGTAATTTTATCGTACACTAAGCCTACATATTTTATATGATTTCGAAAATATTAATACAATACACATTAGATACAATGATTTGGAAAATTTGAGGACAGTACACATGTATGTTTTTTGAAAATATCTAGTCTCAACATTTTAATCAGGCCATTTTGAGTATGTGACATACATAAACTATTTTCAATCATTACATTTCATCAACTAAGACAAATATTTTTCTGCCTAAATAAATTAAAAATCAAAATACTGGCTTAGATAACTTGTTTCCAAATATCTACTTTTTAGAGCTCATCTCACCCCACAAATAACACCACTTTAGGTAGGTAATACAGTTTGAGCTAGGTTTTGCATCGGGATCTTCATAAGAAAACAATTCTAATGAAACCATTGAAATCACTTTTATCTTAAGTATACCAATATAAAACATAAATTTCAAACAATTTTTTTGACCGATCCCAATTTCGCTGTTATCAGGTATAGAATGCAGAAAACCACAAATGAATGCAATTTCTAGTTGAAGCTTAATTCCTGTTAATTGGCGGTGAAATGGGCTCTAAATCCTGCAGAAGTAGGTACTATGCCTGCATAGTAAATATTAACCAACCAATCATAGGCCTACTGAAAAAGTCACTCACAACCATGTGGGAAATCAAAGTAAAATTATATCACGGTTGTGGAGTCGATACGCCAACTTTCAACTCCAACTCCTCTATTTTTATACTGTTCGACTTCTGACTCCATCATAAATGGCTAAAGTATATTAATTAGTATTAACAAATGTATTGCAGTAAAATGTTCCAATACAAATGACTTCATGAGAAGCTTCTTTGACATTATGAATGGATATTTAAATATATATAGGCCTATATCATCATAAACTGTTCCCAGCCTGTGGCCGGGTCAGTTTAGTAAAATGCCTCCATCTTCCTCTATCCTTCCATCATTCTTCCTCCTTTAATTACTTCCATTCTTCTCCTCCTCTCACTTGAACACTTTCTGTTATCTGCTCCTCCTATCTCTTTCTAGTGTGTTGATATTTGAATAAATTTGTCAGTTCAAATTACAAATATTGGTCCTAAAGAATAAAGAAGTAGAGAATTAAAATTATATATTTACTGTATATTGTTATATTATTATAGGTTTTTATTTTTAAACTGAGTCAAAGTTGGTACATTTTTATTGACTCCGACTACACAACCCTGAATTGTATGACTCAATTGCCTGATTGATCAAATCACAGCATTAAAGTTTTAGGTCTAATATTTTACATCTACGCATGACAACTTGGCCATTACCTAATGGAGTTGTTCTTCATTTATACTTATGCTAGTGATACAAATTACTATACAAATCTACACAAATACACTTCAAATGTTTAAGCCTATAATATCTACTCTACAAACATTTATTTATTTCAATCTCCAGACACACATTAAACTTACCCAAGGAATGTTATCAACCTATTGAGTTATGTGGTCACTCTTAAAGAGCATTGCGGACAATTTAAAGATAATCATTATCTTAAATAATAAATGCACATTATTTTGACCATAAATTCAAAATCATTATTTAAAAATATATTTCAATACTACAGATTCTTTATCTGACCATAAAAAAAAGTCAAATATCTACTGTAAAAATTTGATTTTAAGTTTTTTTAAAAATAACTTTCACAGCGCTAACCACAAAAAAAAAAATAAAAATTAAATATATGTCTTGTGACGTAAATTACAATAAAAATAAAACATAACAATATACACCTGTACTTGATGTAATTTATTTTGAGTAGCTACCTATGTTCATATTTACAAATGCACTAAACTAAACCTAGGCCTATATCTATTAAAAGTTACTAATTAATATCATGTTGAATTTTTCCAAAGATAGCAATGAAAGGGATTGATTGTACATGATCAGTCATAAATAGTTAATATGATAGGATTACTAATGTACAGGACATCCATGGCAAGAGAGGCGATCTATGACAGATAGCAGAGGATTCTTAAAACTATTTGCTTACTAATACTATATTATCAATAAAAAGTGTTATCAAACGAGTCTAATAATACTCCCCTAAGGATTACTGTAGGCCTATATTTAGAGTTTTCATAATTTATTGAAAGGACAAAATGTATTAATAAAACTCTTAGGCATGTTTTTGTTTTGTGGTTGTGGCAACAATAGATATAGTACATGAAATAATACATTAAAAAGTATTATATTCACACTTGTATCATACTATAACTGTCCACCAAAATAAATAAAGGTTTTTATAACTTAGAGAAAGAGCCATACAAAATATTAGTTTCATAATCAAACGTTTTTATTTTGTAAACAACGCATGAACACAGCCGGCAATACGGTTGGTTAGACGTCATCAACCACTCTTGTTTCAGCTGGTTTGCCAACTTGATTTAAGAAGACCATGTTGCATTTTAAAAGCTATCCTTTGAAAAGTATTTTTTAAGCGAACCACAGACGGCCGCTTTGACAAAAAAGAAACATCCAAATGGTTATTTTCAAAGTTTGTGTTTCAATAAGGTAAAAACAGTAATTAATTAAAAACTAATTGTTTGTGTGAATGTTTTGACTGCCAAAAGTAACGACAAATTAGCCTATGACCTAAAGATAATATGGTTTGGCAAATGGATGCATGGTAACTTTTCTTAGCTGTCATTTAGCACTTCTCCTGCCGTGGATACCCTGTACATCCTGCACCCTGAAAAGAATCAGTCTTTCCTTGACCGATAACACTATGATCCTGTATATTAAGCTGCACCATAGTGTAATCTGTCAAAGTAGGCTTGCTACTTTTCAAGGTAGAGGACATATACATAGAGATTAGAATTACTAAGCTACTCAATTCAAGAAACTAAAATAATGATTACATATCAAGTTTGAAATTGAATTGAACCACATTTCTCAACTTTTGTTTACTTATTGTCACTTTTAATAACATGTCTAACTGTTATGTGTGAAGTCCAACTATTCTGTCCAACTCTCCTATTCGAAGCAAAGCTGAATTTAATATATGAAATATTCTTGAAGTTGGATTGAAGGTCAAATATTTTATTAAACTGTTCCATGTTTGAAAAATTCAATATATTGTAGATATTTAGACAACTTTAAACACTAAACATAGTTTACAAAAGGTTTTGTTACACATATCTTAAATATATTTAGACCAACGTTGATAAATAAACTTATTATTACAACATCCAATTCAATTACCTTACTGGATATTTTGTAAAATTAACATTAATTGGTACTATACATAGCACCGTAGAATAAATGAAAATTTAACATAAAATTGTATATAGTTGTCAATATTTTTATTGGCTTTATAAATGTTGAAGCAGGATTTTTTCGGAGCAAAGTCGAAGCTGTTGAGTTGTTGGAAGTTTTTGGAGCTTTACACACTTCAAGTAATTAGAGAAATTGTGCATTTTAATACAGAATTAAACTAAGATTGATACCTATAATATTTATCATTGTACTATCCCGAAGATGTTTAAGTCCAAAAATACTTTGGCACACACTTGCATTTTTTTTTTACTTTCTCTTGACCCCTTGAAGAAAGAAGTATTGTATTTGGAAAATGTTGATGTTTCATGACCCCCTGAAACTGAAAAAGTGCTTTTTGCGATGCCGTCTGTTTGCATCTCAGACTAGAACCGAAACCATTTTACCGATCAGGCTAGAACTTGGTACCTTAGGGTTTCCATAAGGACCCCTTAGGGGTTTAAGGGTACTTTCCATAAGTAGAAATTTCCAATTTTGATCATATCCTCGCAACTATTTGAGATGCAAAATAACTTATCATTGTAAAGTTGTAGTACTGTTAAAATTAAAAATATTTAAATCTGGAATAGAATTTTATAAAACCAATAGTTTCTGAGCTATAAGCAAACACAGATTTTTTATGTAGTACTTAAAATATGAAATTGATTGTTATACTTTTTGGTGGACATATTAGCTCCTCTTCTCTTAATGTTTCTGTAATGGTGTATATAATTACATCTATGTTCTTTGGTGGAGTGTTTATGAGAACGTGTATCTTATTTCATATCACAAATTTTTACGAATTTTTAGTAAATGTCTCCATTGTTTAAGAAAAACTAAACTAACTCAGTAAAGATACACTAACACTTCCACAATAATGGAATGTTTGTACTTTCAATATCAATAAAACAATTTTTTTAATGATTTTTTACAATTAGTGATTTGATTGAATTAGCCTTGGATTATTATTTAAAGCTCACTTTTCAGGGCAATATTAAGCTTTGAACATTTATAAACTCTTAATTTTTATTCATCCCTTCAATAAATGGAATTAAAATGTAATTACAATATTCTGAGATCAAACATTGTTGCATCAATATCTCATTTAAAACTTAATTTTCAGGAAGAAAACAATTATATGTTAAAAACAAATCAATTTTAGCCTCACATTAATCACTAATTGAAATGAACAGAGGGACAGCAACAATCATATGTTTGATAAATAAATTCACAAAACCTGAACTTATATGAGACACAGTTATATAAAGTTTAACTGACTATAATTCTGATTAATGATGAGCAGGCGCTAAGGGCGCTAAGAAAAATTGTTATGGCTATGGATGATTGAGTAGATGGGTGGTGAGTGATTAATTACTCGAGAAATTAGCTATCTGATAGCTGGTGATTAATTACTTTGAACCCACTTCAGTGGCCGCATGGTCTAAGGTGCTACTCTCGAAATAGACTAGACTGCCAAAAACAGGGAGATTGAGGTTCGATCCCGGTCAGATGTACTGAGTGTGGTTTTCCCTAAATGGTTTTCCACTCACCCTCCATGCAACTGTGTGTACACTTCCTCGAAATTAAACTTCCCTAATTCTTAACACATAGTGTGTATAACTCGAACAGGTAGTAAGACGTGGTGCTAATAATAATCCTAACACATTTGTGTAATTAGTACATAAGTCTATAACCGAAATGGGTAGTAAAACGCGGTGCTAAAAAAATACTTCAGCAATTGGATATCTGCTCTTGTCATTTGCAAACTAATGTGAATGCTCTAAGTTTAAAGATTAATTTTTTTTGTACTGCTTTGTGAATAAAGCTCTCACATTTATTATCACTGCTGTATATAATCAGGTATTTTAAATGCACTTGATTATAGCGGACTCCTTAAAGGCTCAAATAACTTATAATCAGTATTAAAAATATTCACTTGATATATCTGACCATGAAACATGCACATAACTTTCAGACACCCCTTGAGGTGGTAGCTCAGTTGTCAAGGCAGTAAAACAGGGAATGTCCCAAAACTTGTAATGGGAGTATGTAACTAAAAAGCACACAAACAATGAACGTTAAAAAATATCGCTATTATTACGCGAGAGTATTACATTTGAAATAGTGATTCATTAAATAAATATGATAGAATAATTTTATCATTATAGAAAATGAAGCACAAATAAAAAAATAAAAATTAGGTACTAGCTCATATTTACAAAGTGTTTGTGAATATGTATTAGTTTTTTTTTAAATTTGTGCTTAATTTTCTACAATCATATGTTGTAAATATGCTTAATGCATTTTATTTTATACATATTTGTAATAATGAATAAACTAACCAGTTCTTTTAGGTTAATTGTTCACAAACAAAGAGGAATGTAACAGAAAGAAATCCGATATATTAACAAGCTCAACGTCTCGTACAAACCAGGCAAACTACTACTAAAACAGCAGGACCGGGAGTTATTGAGTACAGAGACTTTGTATTTCTTGTTGCCCGGTGACAAAGTGGTCTTGACCCCGCGGCGGGAGGGTAAGCGTTAGGAAGGTGCCCTGGGGGCAAGGGGTGGCTGGAGTTTGGTTTCTAGCATCTCCCTGATCTCTTCTTTGCTTGCCCCTGTGTGTATGCACTTGTCAGGCTCGCATTGCACACAGCACTCTTCCATCTGGGACTTGACGGAATTATGAAGTTTCTGAAAACAAGATCATAAGTACGGGTGAGTTTGTTTATTTCGAGTTGTAGAGTTGACACCATTGACATAAGCACTATTCTGAAAACAATAAAAAAATAATCAAGGGACTCCCACAGGATTTTAGTTATTTTTATCTAAATTTAAACTTAAAAAAAAAATTTAGTTGAAAAATTTAACATTAATAATTTTGGTGGAGTTAGGACATGGTTAGTGCACCTGACTTAAAAAGCCAGACATTTATCTTGACTGGCTAGACGGATGATTTAAAAAAAAAAAATTTGGAGTTTGAAATTCTTCTCCTTATCATTAAATTAAGAAGTTACTGATATTATTCTAAAATATTGTTATCCTGTTTTGTTTCACCTGAAATTTCTTCTGTCTAAAAATACTTTGCTATATTTATATTTTAAAATAACCCATCAATAGGAGTGTAACTAAGAGGAGGGGCGGGGGGGCACACATGCCCCATTCCCCGATTGATTTGTATTAAAGAATTGATATATTCTCTGTAACCAAATGATAGCAACCGGTTGTGTGTTATTTCAACACCCTCAATGAACAAAATCTAAATTTTATACTTCACCAAAAAGTTGATTTTTCTAATAACCTTTAAAAATTTTGAGCACCCTCTTCCACATTCCTCAAAACCCATTTTGAATTTAACATTTTTAAACTTCTTTGGTTATTTGGAGAGAACTGCTTGCAATAACATTATCTTTAATATAAGCCTGCATTTATTATAGTATATTAATAAAGACATATTTGGTATATAATATCACAAGTCTTGTTTAGCTGGATTAGATGAGAAAAATGGAAGTAAGGGGATCAGGGGTGGAACCCACTACCCCCCTCCTTCCCCTATCCCTCTGGTGCCCCACTAAATTTACTAAAAATGGTAACCATAATTTTAAGGGTATGTGAAGTCAATTTTCTCAACTTTAAGTTAACTCGAATCAAATATATAAAATATTCTTGAAGTCAAATCAAAGTTAAAATATTTTTTGTTAATTGTTTTGATGTTTGAAACAATATTATATTGTGGCTATTTGTATAACTTTGTGCACTAAAATCAGGGCTGCGTAGAGAAATCACTGGCCCCAGGGACAAATTCAAAAATTCAAATCATACTTTAAAACACACACACACAAAAGAATTACACAGACATAATAAAAACATCTGGGCTCACTATACAAAGGATATCAATAAGCATAATTATTATAAAACGCGTGACTTTGACTTTTTACTTGAAAATATAAACACTTTAAAAAAATGAAAAATCAAACTAGATGAGATATTTCATAAGTAAAATGTACTACAAATATTGGAAACGAAAAGTGATACACGGGCATTGGCGCTCTCAAGCGACTTAATTTTGTACCATTAGTAGACTAGTAGTTGCTTCTGGGCCCGAGAGTGACAACCGTGGACAAGGCCGTAGCCAGGGAGGGGTTTTGGGGGTTCAAACCCCCCGCGAAATTTTATGAACAGAATATATATGGCTTTATTTTTTGTTCAAACAATATCAAAATTAAGATACAAATACAAATTAGGGGGCTGTGTTACCATAAAAAGCACTTCAGAGAGCTTCTAGAGGTGTTAAATATTTCGAAATTTTCCTAGCCTTCGGCATTTTGGGGGTTATTTTACCATAAAAAAAACTTCACAGAGCTTCAAAAAGTGTTTAATATTTAGAAATTTTCCAAGCCTTCGGCAGTTAGTGAGTTATTTTACCATGAAAAAGACCACTTCAGATAGCTTCTAGAACTGTATCATTTAGAATTGTTTCTAGCTTCCAGAAATTGGGGGATGTGCCCACCAAACCCCCCCTGAAATTATTGGCTGGCTACGGCCTTGACCGTGGACTGTGATAACGTCACAGTCGTCACTGTCGATCACCGAATAATTCAGACAAAAATAAATATTTGCGGATCGTACAGTAACCAATGCTAAAATATAACCTAAAACCAATATCATTTATGAGGTCTTAAAAATTAATAAATCATGTATTTGAGTAAAAATTAAGTAAACAATAGGGCTTATTGGGACGGGCCTTGGGGCTGCGACCCCCTTCTCGTTGGGCCTAACTAAAATTACCTGGAAAACGTTTTATAGCACAATAGTTGTTTGTTATTTTGTTTTGATCTGAGAAATCAAGTTATTATCATAAATTAGAGTTTATTTACTTCAGATTTGTTCATATGAACATTGATTTGAAATGAATACAACAGCTTATAATGGTAATAAATATCCATAAATTCAGTATTTTAACTCTCAATATTTTTATTGGCGAAGCTTCATAATAATATCAAAATCAAAAATTTTTTTACAAAGAGAAATCAAAGTTGATATTGGATTTGAAACCAAGGCGAAGTTTTGAAACTTCTCATACCCCTATAAGCTACATGCTATGATGGGGTTTACTCTATTTTGAATGTGTTTTTTGTGTTTGGGAACGAAAACCCTCGCCAAATTGCTTCTAGAAGCTGTTGACACCTAGTGCCCACTCCTAATTATATTTTGGTTTCACCCCTGACCCATCACAAAACACCCCAAGTGTGACTTACCTCCATAAATGAGTTCCCTTCACTTCGGATGAAGACGATTACCGCAAAGGCCGGGATACATAGGAGGGACAGAGAGGCGATGAACCAACCCAGAGCTTCTGCCCACAAGGGGTACTTGTATTCTCCGTTGTTGTAATGGGGGGGTTCATAGTCGATGAGACTGAACACCCAAACGGCCTAAAACAAAATATAATATTGTAATGATAGGACAGCTATGCACGTATACATATCCTTAAAACAATTTATTATCATATAAACATCAACAAGGACTGGGTGCCAGTGACGGAGAGATTTGACTCTTGGTCGGGTATATTGAGGGTGCTTTCCCTAAAAGGTTTTCCACTCTCCCTTTACAAAAATGCGGGTACACTTCCTATGAATATAATCTTTCTTATCCCTAAAACCATTGGTGTAGTTAGTACATAAGTATATAACCTGAATGGGTATTAAGATGCAGTGCTAGAAAAAATAAACAGGGACTGCAAATTTCTGGGTATAAGGAAGAGGCCAATCATTGAGTAAATATAAGGGTCAAATGACTCAATTCCCTAGCTCTTTTTTAATTTTCACATAGGTACATTTTCTAAAAATTCAGTCCCCTTAAGTGTCACATTGATAAACAGTACTTCTATTTTTGACATTGAAATAATAATAATAGTAAACATAAATTGTAAGGTAATTTTTTTTATCAGAAAAACTTTTTAATACAAGCATATTCCTTTTGCAATAATTTTGTTTTCAGATGATTAACTCATACGATGGTTTTAAATTGTGACTATACCTCGAGTATCTATCTGATAGCTGTCTCGATCATACAATGGCTTAGTGAAGATATATTTTAACATTTTAAAACCACACTATAACAAAATAGCATGCAAACAGTATTTATTTTAATTATAAATCCTTTAATTACATGAGTTATGCAGAAATATGGCGATTGTAGTACAATATATATATATATCAACAAGTGCCAAAAAAAGGGCAATGATTTGTTTTAGAACAACGGTCTGGAATCTAACATGTCACACTAAAGGGTATGCCTGTTTAACGTTTTCCTGATGTCTTACTTAGGCTATGCTATATTCAAAAATGTAAAGTAATATTTTATTTAACAGATGATAGCTTATATTTATGATCTTTTGAGATGGATTTGCATAGCAAGTTGTTTTCTGCATTAATTGTACATTTTAAAGTTTCTCTTGATAAATACATCACTAAGTAGAGTTCAAATTCCGACAATTAAAACAGACCATAATAAGGACAGGGGCTGCAATCCACCAGCAGAATCGGAAGTATAGCGAAGGATGACGTCCGGTCATCTCGTGGACGTTCTTGGCAAGGCGGTGAGCGCCGTAGAACCAGGAGATCGCTATCACCTCAAAAAACGCGAGGTACATGATGGATATAGACGCAGCAAAGTGATCCACCAGTTGAAAAAAATAGATCCCTCCCTACAGAACAGAAAACATATAGTTCAACAAAACTTTAAAATAAGAAATTTGAAAAAGGAGTCGAATCGAATAATATGAAATATTCCTAAAGCCAAATCAAAGTTGGAGTAAGTATTTAAAAATGTGTTAAGTGTTGGGAAAAAAATCTTATATGTTGCATAACTATTTAATATACAAACTACTATATTGCAAACATAATTAACATATTTTGTCCTAAAGTGATAAATTAAATAACTCTCCTCACATGTAATTTTATTAGTCTATAATTTTGTCATGTGAATATTAATTCGTGATGTAAATAATAGCACAAAATGAAAAGAATTGAACATAAATGTGTATTTTAACTATAATTTTTTTATTTGCAAAGCTTTGTACGATACATAATAACTATCGAATCTGGAATTTTACTTCCGAATCAACGTCAAAGCTGATGAATATTCAAAGCAAAGTGGAAGTTTTCGAAGTTTCCTACATTAAAATAGATAACTGTTTTTTAAACTAGTATTTCTAACTAAATCTTCACTCTTCTTAAAAATGTGAACCTTCAAAAATAATTTGATAACATTTAAGACATAATGATGATGATATTGATGATGATAATGAGCATGCACTTTAAAATGGATATATACTCAAGATCATAATCATAAATACAAAGATCAATATTTGTGGTCATATAACTACACACACCTGCTTCGGTGGCCACATGGTCTAACGTGCTTATTCTCATGTTAGACTAGACTGCCGATGACTCGGAGATAGAGTTTCGAATCTTGGTCAGGTGTACTGAGGTTTTTTTCCAAATTGGTTTTCCACTCTCACTCCACGCAAACGTGAGTACACTTAATCTAAATATAACCTTCCTACTCCCTAAAACTACTTGTGTAATTAGTACATAAGCTTATAACCCAAATGGGCAATAAGACTCGGTGCTAAAAAAAAATTAAAAAATGACTCCATACCTGATTTTACATAGGAATAATAGTTAGTAGTACATGGGTGGCAGGATGAGGATGATCAAGGGACAGGTGGAGGAAAGGAGATGGTGGGGAGAAAGAATACGTTGAAGAGGCTTATGTTTCAAACAGACCCGACCAGTGGCTGGAAACTCTTCACGATGATGAGAACGTGTTACAGTTGGATTGTCAC
Source organism: Timema bartmani (assembly GCA_902151455.1). NCBI lineage: Eukaryota > Metazoa > Arthropoda > Insecta > Phasmatodea > Timematidae > Timema > Timema bartmani. The sequence goes on along the minus strand of CABFWB010000136.1, from coordinate 134,359 downwards.
AGCTATCAAGTTTATAATATGATATGACAGTTTAAAAAGTGACTTGATATATTTTTATATATGTAGTCACTACTCACATACTAAAGGATGTGTTCAGTAATTGCCACTTTTGACAGAGAGTGTCTTATTTCAACAAGGGAAAGATAAATAAGGTAGCGACTTTTGGTCAATGTTATGTTCTTTAAATTCATGGTGTATGTATTTTAAAAGAAGTGGTAGTAGTCGTAAAAGAGTAACTCAAAACAATAAAAAAAATAATGAGTTAAAAAAATAAGATATAAACTACAAGCTTTAAGGTGGGATGGAAGGCAATGCAAGTTAGAGTATATGTTTTTTTAAAATAGTAAAATACATTTTTGATTAAAATAAATACAATATTACTTCAGTAGATGAGTTTGATTTCATTTTCTACTATGGTAATCTAAACAGTTTTTTTTACAGTACTGTGGAATTTGAACAATAATTTTTATCACTCGATTCGATGGCTGTAAGGTCTAACGTGCTAATCTGCCAAAGACAGGGAGATTGGGGTTCAATCCCGGTCAGGTACACTGAGGGGGATTCCCTCTAAATCTTTTCCCAATCTCCTTCCACGCAAATGCGGGTGCATTTCCCCTAAATTAAGCCTTCCTAATCCCTAAACCATTAGTGTAATTAGTACATAGGCGTATAACCTGAACAGGTAGTAAGACACAGTACTAAAAAAGAATTATCTTCACTTAAAGTTTTTCTCATCAAATGCTGCTTTGCTCATGACAGACATTTAACAACTGTTGATATCACTATGTGAAGAAAATTAAACTCCATGTTTCTACTGGAGTAATATTTTATTTATTTTGACCAGAAATGTTTTTTTAATTAAGAAACTGTAAAAACACAAGCCTTACAGATAGTGTTCCCTGTTGTCCCTCCATAACCTAAAAGATGTATGTTTTTAGCATGAGACTACCTACCTCTGTGATGTGTGGCAGTCCAAAAAGGAAGGACACGACACATACTATTAAGACCAACATCTCATGACACATGAGTCTTTTCTTGATCCAGTTGGGAAATCCGTCCTGGATGGAGGTCACCACCACCTCCACTATGGCGAACTACAAAAAGATAACGCACAACATCCTTAGTCAATTTGTGAATGCACATTTACGAAAATCAAAAACAAAATATCACCCGTTAAAGGGGCCGCCTCGGTAAAAGGAAAATTGTCTCGCAGACGTTCAGCTTTTACGCAATATTCAATTTTATGATCAATTATTTAAAAAATATGGTTCACGCCAAAAATAAAGTCAAAAGAATCCAACAATCTCTTTTTCCTTAACAACCCTGTATTTTGAGTTTTATTCATAGAAACAAATGTGTGAAAATGTGACATGTGCTCACTTTCAATGACTTTTTTAATCATATTTGCCATGCTATGAGACGAGGTTTGATGAAAAAGTGCTCTAGATTTAGATTCCTCTAACCAATACAGTAATTATTTGATAGGCTAGCAACAGAAAATTGTAAAGATACTTTAGCACTAACAACGAGCTTTCCTCTTTAACTTGAGATAGGAAGTTTCATAGTTTTCTTTTCCTTATTTTATAATGACATGGCAAAGGGTGGTTGTAGGTGAAGGGTGAATGGAAGGATAATCTTAGACAGAATAGACAAGTAGTTCTAGAAACTGACACAGGCTATTGTATTTTAAGCTGTGTGAGCTCACAGCAATTGATACTTTCTTGCTAACCAAGGGTGCCAACTTAAACTAAAATGTATTTTCAGATGATGTTTTTATGGAGTGAATGTGTCTGCTGTCTTGATATTTACCTGACTATTCATACCAAGGCAGAGAAGCATGAAGAAGAATAAAACTGCCCAGAGTTGTGAAGCAGGCATCTTGGCCATCGCCTGCGGATAGACTACAAACACCAGCCCGGGTCCTACACAAGAGGCAGACAAACAAACTAGTTTTAATACAAGGGATGACTTAAGTTGTACGTTTATATTTGGTCACAAGCCCCTTTGCATGGAACATTCGAATAATCTAAGAAAGGAAATTGATGAAAAAAAAATATTAGTAAAGTAAGTGTATAGTGTCATATTGAAAAATTTGCACAATTTTTTATAAAAAAATTGTTTCAACAAAATTAATACGTAAGGCAAAACCCCTTTTAGGAAGTTGTATAGAGCGTTTCACATTCCCTTCTGATCATCACCATCATCATCATAGTCAACCATTTCCAGCCTGTGACTGGGCCAGTTTCTTCCATCCTCCTCTTTCCTTCCATCATTATTCCTCCTTTATTTGCTTCAGTTCTTCTCCTCTCACTCACACACTTGTTATATTTTACTCATCCGAACTCTTCCTTGATATTTTTCCTCCCAACTTCAACTCCATCATTCTTCTTGGGGTCCTTTCCTTTTCCATCCTCATAACATATCCATACCATCTCACCTTTGATGAGTTTTGTTAGAATGAAACTTAATGGTAACAATTGATTTCCTTCTTATGATCATGTAATAATGGATGGAAAATGATAGGATGCCAAAGAGAATGGTAGAGATGAAAATATGTGTGAAAAAGACCTCTAGGGAGACCAAGAAAGAGATGGGAGGAGCAGATAACAAAAAGTGTGTGTGAATGAGAGGAGTGTAATAAAGTAAAGAAGGAAGAATGGTGAAAGACAAGAGGAGGATGGAGGAATTTTACTAAAATGATCTGGCCACAGGATGGAAACAGTTGATGATGATTATAAATAGTAATTTACTTTACATCCATTACTGTTTCAAGCTACTGTTACTGTGTCAGTTTTTTATTCAAGCCATATATTTTACACTACCCACTTGATAGACCTGCTGTAGCTTCATATGCCTTATAATCTAACTTGAAAACTAGGAAAGGCACAACATCCAGTCCCCCGACCGCTAATTCATCATGGTGAAAGGGTATGCACACATTTTACCAATTATATATTTTTCGGCCATGCTCAGTAGACAGACAGGCTACCGATTGAGCTAAAGTGTTGGATTATAAATAATAATACAGTTTAGTAAGATTATATTACAAATAAAACGTGTTTCTGACATTCAGTGTAAGAGCACTATAGCCACATATTCTTTGCGACCACAAAAAACTTGCCTGTAAAATCTTAGCTAACCATCAGAGAGTACGTCCTCCACCGAAGTACCCTGCTCTGTGGCAATATTGCCAATCGTGGCGAAGGCGAATATCCCCACTAAAAGACTCGTGACTCCGTTGATAGTAGAAACAGCCAAAGTGTCCACCAGGATCTGATTGTTGAACCGATTGTAGCTGGAGAAGGAGATGACTGAACCGAACGCGATGCCGATCGAGTTGAAGTTTTGAGCTGTTGCGTGAACCCACACCTGAGAAACAGCGATTTAACATGTAGGAGAAACTGTACTCACCTGGATTTTTTTTTTTTTAATTATCAGTTTGAGTCCTGATTATCTGACATTCCATTTTATTCAACATACGTTATATAACATTCTATTGGCATGCCCTCACCTCAAGGAAGAAAAGCAAAGCTGAGAAATTAAAACGTCAATCACAAATTTTTTTCNGGTGGTCGCATAAGCTAAGGCGCTACTCACGCAATAAAATAAACTACCGATGATAGGTAGATCGTGGTTCGATCCTTGTCGGTTGTACTGAGGTCCCCCCCCCCAAGTGGTTTCCCACTCTAACTCCACACAGGATACACTTCCTCTAAATTCAACCTTCCTCATACCTCTAGCCCTCTAGCGTAATTAGTTCATAAGGGTATAACCTGAATAGATAGTATGACACGGCGATAAAAGGAAATTAAAGCGACTTTTCATTTTGTATACTACAATATATAATAAAAGTTGCATGTAATTGATTAAGCATTCTTTATTCTCTTTACATAAATAAAATAAAATAATAGCTTTGTAATTTATTTCATAATTTATACGATGGAATAGTTAATAACCCATATTTTATATAATAAATTCTGTACTTCCATTTAATTTTGATTTGTTTCATTCCAGTTCCTCCCTGTGTTTTCGGCTATTCGACCACTTGTCGCTCCCATTTAGGTTGGACGGTCGGACCTCTACTGTAACTAAACTGCCTCAAAGGTCCTCTGAATTATTCGTATCCTGCCTGACTAAGCTTCATTATGTTCATGAGATTTAGAGATAGTTCGAATCACTTTTTTTCCCCCTTGAATTCAAATATTGAATTTGAATCTTGAATTCAAACCTTCATTTTCACCTTCAAATCCAGAATATTGAATACAAATCTTAGAAATCATGAAAAATATTGAAGGTTAACTTTCCTACAGTGATATGATTTCCCCCCCCCCCCCCTCAATTAAAATTTTTTTCACAACCAGGGGGGAATTAAGGGTCTGGCCCCTCGGGTCCCAACCCCTGCCCAGCCCCCCCCNCCCCCCCTTCAATTCAAATTTTGTTCACACTAAGTGGTGAATTAATGGTCTAGGCCCATCGTGTCCAACCCGTGACCAGCCATCTCCAATTGAAATGCTTCGAATTGCAGAAATAAACTACAAATTAAGTTCTTGTATGCAACATAAATGCTCGCTAACCTCCATGTGGTTTCCAGAATCGTAAGTATAATGTTACTTGTCTAATGTATGTATGTATGTATGTATGTATGAATGGATGTGGGTGTGAATAATTGTGTGCATGTGTGTACTACATTTGGGCATTAGGTGTTATATTTATTTTAGGTATTTAATGTGCACTTTCTGAACCGAATGATTATATCAGCAAACAAGAATTTCTCTGAGCGAGAACGAAAGGACCTACAAATTTTGCCGGGAAAGGTATTTTCACATTCCTTACATGGTTATTTTATATGCCACAATCAACATCTAACCGAAGGCTTTACTTCCCTTCCGAAGGAAGTTGCGCTACAGATTTTTATCGCTCAAGAAAAATCCGTCGACCCCTGCTGGGTTTGAACCCATGAACATCGGGTCCTGAGGTGAGCACTTTACCTGTCGAAATTAGGGATAAAAGATATTATTTATGGCCCCACGGCCAATTCCCCAAGAACTTATGCAACCCTCAGTCGGGTAAAGGTTGGACATGCCTGGTTTGGACTCTAGTCAGATTGTTAGGTTTATCCTATATTGATTTTGAGCCACACCACTATTTTTTCATTCCATTTAGCACAACATTTAACTACCGTTCAGGTCATATGCTCTAAAACACTACTAAGCATCACAATAATTATAAAAGAATAGTCCATACTCAAAATAAGTTTTTTGTTTTTGTTTTTTAGAATTCTGAAGCAGAAATTTTGATGAATCCTTAAATCTTGAATACACCCAGGGACTTTGGGTTTCGAAGATTTAAAAGGACCATCTCTACTTGAAAGGCCAACTCTTAAAGGTCCACTTCAGAAGATGAGCTTTGTTTTTCCATTTATTTAGTTACAAATTAATTTAAACATATTTTAAAATCCATCAAAGCGCTTCAGTATTATATTTATTGTTTATAAAGTGATGATGAAATAAATGATGATTTTTACTTGCTAAGGTGGGGTCCAAGGCATCATTCACACAACAGACTGGACTGGCAAAGATGGGAGACCAGGGTTCGAATCCCAGTTGGGCGTAATGAAGGTGGTTTCCCCCAAATGGTTTTCCACTCTCCCTCAGTGAAAATGTGGGTACACTTCCTAGACATTTAACCTTTCCAATCACTAACCTATTATCATAATTAGTATATAGGCGTATAACCCGAACGGGAATTATGAAGCGGTGCTAAAAAAATCCATTAAATTATTGGGTGGTGAAAATAGAAATAGAAATAAAATGGAATATTAAAAAAATTATGTTAATAAAACCAGGAATAGCGTATATATATATATATATATATATGTATATGTATATAAAACAAAACACTTAAAATAATAAATAAGATATGTTTGCTTTGTTTCATTCCAAAGAAGTATTAAAACAAAACAAAAAGTTACCTTGGAGTCACCAAGCAGCTCCCAGCGAGGTTTGAAGAAGTACCTCAACCCAAGGTCAGCTCCTTCCAGGGTGAGCGCCCTAGCGAGGAACGCGATGATGAGGATGTAAGGGAACGTGGCAGTGAAGTACAGGACCTTCCCCGAGGACTTTACACTCTTCCAGATGGAGAAGTAGACGAGGATCCAGGCCACGATCAGGCAAGCCGCGAGCTCCCAACGGATCACCCCGAAGTTGTCTATCCCGTCGCTCATGTGCAGCACCTTGCGTCTGTCAGCCGTCAACAGAGGGACAAACGCTTTTAAACCGTTAGTTCAGAGTTTGATAGTAAAAATAGAAGTGCCCTTTAAGTGTAAGGAAGGGCTGTACAGGGCGTACTTTGTACCGATAGTCACATATGCAGCAGAAACATGAATATTGAATGTAAGAGAGACTAGGAAAGTGGAGGTCATGGGAATGAAGTTTGTGAGGAGCAAGTTAGCTGTCACGAGGAGAAACAAGATTAGGACTGAAGGTATCCGGAAAAGAGTGGAGGTACAGGGAGTACATGAGATAGTAGAGGAAGCAAGACTGAGATGGTATGGTAATGAGAATGGAAAAGGAGAGAATACAAAAAAAAAAGAATGATAGAGAAAAGAGTGCAAGGATAGAGGAATATGAATCCAGCTAGAGGATGGAGACAGTAATTGATGATTATGATGATGAGTTAAGAGCTCAGGAGGTGGCGTGGAACATGTTTGAGTCATCACAATAATTGTTGTCTCGTGGAAGCTACTAAACATAGTTTCTCTTGAACAGGCACTTATGTAGCCAAGAGGGGAGATAAGATAATCTAAGTAGCTAGTAACCACAAAAGTTAATTAAAGGTAAGAGTATTAATTCAATAATTAGATATGTTTTAACTATAAATAATAATTGTCTTACCATATTTATGAACCCATCTTATGTGCTTGCAACAAAAAAAAGTAAAATACAATTTAAAAAATATATTATGAATAATTAATTTTGAAAAAAACAGGTTAAAAATTCAGGAAAATATCCATTAATTTAATTTTACTAAACTCATAAGTTTCTTAAAATATTTTTTCATAATACAGGGTGTGGTAGAAACAATTAAGACTATGTATGCTGAGGAAAATGATGGACAAAGTGCTGAGGTTTGTCTGACGTCCGGTGGAGCTCAACTGAGTCACATTATCTTCAAAAAGGGAAAAAGTGTACTATGTAGTTTGCTTTTAGCTAGTGAATATTTACTTTTCAATTAAAGTGTTAGTTTTCAAGTTGCTAATCGTATAATTGTTTCAGACCCCGTCCCCCTCTGTATATTGTAATGCCACATGCATCTTCCCCAAGAGGTTGTTGACTGAAACGGATGCTGACTTCAGTGATACCAACTTAGTTGTTGAAGTATTTCATTGATGAATTAAAAGTTCCCTTGAGGTTCTGTTATTGTTAGTTGTGAATTTTATTTTAAATATTGTTATCGATTTTTTTAAAAAAAATTGTGTGTATCACAAATTGTTACATGATGACTATCCACTAGATCAGTCCTTGAAGCTGAATCGAATTTAATTAAGTGATTGAACCCGAGAACTTTGGCTTTGCCTGTCAAACTCTCAAATACTTGGCCATACTTTCTTGGTTTTGTTCAAATGCGGCCCACTACCCGTTCGAGTCGAACGCATTTCGCATGGGTAGTTAGACGTGGTAGGGATGGGGGAGGAGAGTTGGGAAAGGCTGGCTCAACGCTAAAGCATTGGTGTGCAAAGCCAGAGGTCCCCAAGTCGATTTCCGTGTTGAGGTTTTTACATAGAAATCAAAGACAAAAATATATGTACCCTTTGTTTAGTCAGCAAAGGTAAACCCTGATTTTGTTAGAAAGAACAGTATATGGTAGTTACTAAAGTTATTAAAATAATTTCAATATATTCATAAATAAAGTCATGTAATCTGTGGCTATCACTTTTGAAAGATATTATGAGTACATATAAAACACAAATAATATGGTAAAATATTATTTATCAATGTTTGCAGCAAAACAATTTTATTTAAATTTTCTCTACTGTTGTTCCAACCAAGATCAGACTTTAACAAGCTAACCTTCCATGTTTCCACTATGCCAAAGCTTATAAGATAGAGCCATAGTGTAATCAATCAAGACTGCTACCTATGAGGGTAAATGGAGTGTAAGATAATAACCTTACTCCGAATAGGTAGAGAAGTGATGGAGTGCGGTGGGGGTATACTTACTCGTAGAACTCCTCGGAGGGCGTCCTTGACTTGTTGGGTCTGGAGATGTTGAGTATCTTGGATGGTTGCCAGCACTGGGGCGTGTTCCACAGGTTGTTGCATTGGCTCCACGGAGCGTCCGACTTGAACGCCGTGAAGAAGTAGTAGAGCGTGTACGCGATTATAACGTTATAATACGTGGACATGAGGAAGCTGATCACGACACTGGCTAGTCCAGCACCTGGGGAACAAGATGGTGATTGTCGTTATAATACGTGGACATGAGGACACTGGCTAGTCCAGCACGTGGGGAACAAGATGGTGATTGTCGTTATAGTACGTGGATATGAGGAAGCTGATCACGACACTGGCTAGTCCAGCACCTGGGGAACATGGCAGTTTAACGCACACTTTCTAAACCAGTATTTCCCAACCTTTTATAATGAAGGTGGGGTGGAAAGGAACTCGAGTTAAGACAAGTATTTTTTGCAGTATTTTTTTTAAATTTTGGGCTCAATAACATACGAATGACCGGCAAGTTACAGGAATTTGGTGGCGGCAAGGCCACATTTTTCCGAAATAGACTTAAATTGGATCAACCCAATGATTATTGCGATACAATGAAATTATTTGTTCTAAAAAAGTGCAAATATCCAATATAAGCCGGTAACAATCGTTTTGAAAATGCTACCTGTAGTGGTTTCTCATTTCGGGATCGCCTGTGGAGATTCTTCACGCAACCCGAACTACATTACTATCGCTATAGTTGCCTATCCCAACTTTCTCAAGGGTTTTAGTTTTTAAATACAATGCTAGGGCTAAATACTAGACACTGCCAAGATCACAGAGCAATCGACTACTGAATAGGGATATCCATAGACCACGTAACGGGTTTTTCTTACATATCATGACCTTCCTCCCCTCTCATGTAGCTCCAAGTAGAAATTTAGCCTGACCCCTTTAGCCTGTGTTACGTAAATTTTCACATCAAGAGTGAATGCCATTATTTCATAAGGAGGTTTTCGTGGTCCTAAAAGAGGGATTGTGAGATTTAATACTACTCAGAATACATTTTAAATCCTGAATATACTTTTTTTATTTAGCACTACATCTTACTACCCGTTCGGCTTATACGCTTAAGTACTAATTACACTAATGGGTTAGGAATTGGGAAGGTTGAATTTAGAAGAAGTGAACCCACATTTGTGTGGAGGGAGAGTGGATAGGTTGGATTTAGAAGAAGTGAACCCACATTTGTGTGGAGGGAGAGTGGAAAACCATTTAGGGAAAACCACCCTAGTTTACCCGACCGAGATTCGAATCTCAATCTCCCCGTCCTCGATAGTCTAGTTCAACACGAAACCAGCACGTTAGTTAACTACACCACCGAGGCGGGTCTGAATATAATTTCAAAGAATCTTATAATATTTTACCCTCTTCGGTGGCCGCGTGGTTAAACGCACTACTAGCACAGTAGACTAGACTGCCGATGACGGGGAGATCGAGGGTTCGAATCTCGGTCGGGTGTGCTGAGGGTGGTTTCTCCAAAATAACTGTCCACTCTGCCTTCACGCAAATGCGGGTATACTTCCTTTAAATATAGCTTTCCTTATCCCTAAAATCATTAGTGTAATTAGTATTTAGGTGTTTTACCAGAACGGGTAGTAAGACGCGGTTCTAAAAAAGAGCCCAACATTTATTTATTTTTGCACTTATTTAGTCAACATAATCTAAGTATAAGATCTGTGTTATGTAACACTGTGATGTATTCCCTCCATATAACACCATGTAGACATTTAGATCTCCCCCCCATCTCCACATCGCCACGTGGTTTATGCATGACCCCATTACGACTGATTTTAGTGTCCCTGAGCTGTGTTTTTTCAAACACTTCCAGGTGATCTAATACCAGGACTACCAAATGGAAGTTACACGTACTGGGATACACACGAACACACATTGCTGATTACTTCCAAATGGAAGTTACACGTACTGGGATACACACGAACACACATTGCTGATCACTAGATCTCGGGCGGGTACAGTACCTTTGAAAAGCGGACATATCTGTCCGAGAGCTCCTATAGGTCCTCGGCGAGTGTACTGCCCCACAGCTAGCTCCATGTATAACATGGGTACACCGCAGATCACCAGGATGATGAAGTATGGCACCAAGAACACTCCTGGAACCACGAGAGGACATCTGGTCACAGACGTGAGGATCAGACCGACTTTTAACGACGATGCCCGTGCTTGGTGAATTCGGAGCTATTTTGATAAGGAGGTTTGATTCTTAACTTGACTCGCTCTTAGGACTATCACACGTATAAGCCAATGTACGGAATACAAAGAGAGGGAAGACAATTAGTGGTTCAGCCTGTGAGGACTCTTTATGTGCTAATATTACTTCCCCTATTCCACCGACTAGTATAAATATCCACTTTACTATTTTCACCTGGACAGTATTGACTTGCATTCCAAAATTACACTTTTCTTGTTTCCTATTCATAGACAAATGTTCCCACGGACATTTTTAGTCTACATCCTGGCAGGAAAATTCCTACGGACCATTTTAGTGAATAAACTAAATAACCTGGGTTGTAGACGATTTTAATAAAAGTTTATGAAAACTTAATTAAGATTAAAAAAAAATTGTGACAATGTAGGACTATTTTTAAAATTATTAAAAATATTTTTTTTTCTGTTTTAAATTTATATCTCCCAATAAAACGTAAATTCATTAACATGAGATATCCTTTCTTGACTTGCCGTGACGTAACAGGTAGGCAATGTCCTTAAGGTGGGTTTGTAAGCGCTAGCAGCTAAGATTCGTATTTTTGCAGTTTCTATGGCAAAACAATTTTTTGGTGAGAATAAATAAAATCTATTAAATGAAGAGAATATGTCCTGATCAAATATGAACAAATAAAAGTAGATATGGTAGATTTTTGACCTGTTGGATCTTCCTATTGAGATCCGACAATAATAATAGTAATAATAATCAGTGATGCACCTAGAAATTTACTTTTGGGCGAGGAATTCAATCAAGTCTGTGACCAGAATGAAATTTGGAGGGAGAGGGGTGTCAGATGGGCCAAGGAGGGCGTGGAAGAGGGGATTGGAGAGCACAGTCCCCCAACTATTGGAGGCCAAGAAAATTTATTAATAGCAAATGCCTCTGGAAGCTATTTGAAGTTGTTTTATGGTAACTATGGGGCTCGATTAAATATTATAAGTGACCTTGCATACAATATATCAAAGTTAATATTTATGTTCTTTTTTCTCTAGTTTTACATCATACTATGATTTTTTTTTTAGTACAACGTCTCACTCCCCGTTTGGGTTATACTCACGTGTACTAATTACGCTAATAAGTTAGGGATAAGGGAGGTTGTATTTGGAGGAACAGTATCCGCATTTGCGTGGAAATAGAGTGAAAACCATCAAGGAAAAAACACCATCAGTACATCGTACCGGGATTCGAACCACGATATTCCCGTCATCGGCAGTCTAGTCTATTGCGAGAGTGACACCATAAAACATGCATCCACTGAAGCTGGTTACAATTTTTATTATAATTACTTGCTGTCTTGGTGGGGTTGTAGGGGGTATCAAATGCTCCGTTTGCCCCCCTTTTCATCCTTGGTTGTGTCAGTAATAATAATAATAATAATAATAACACGAGAAAATAAGATGATGATGATAATAATAATAATAAATAATAATAAATAATAATAATTATAGAAGTAGCTCCTGAGTGAGTTGTGTGTCACGGCCAGATTGGTGTCCGTCATTAATTACTCTAACAAATGAGTGTTCAGACGAGCAATTAACGTGCTAAACAGTTTAAACGTTCTGTATGTGGAGTGTACGACGTTGTCTGTGTGTGTCATTTGCATGTATTAGGACCGACCTTCTCTCGAAGTGTGGAAGGAAGGTCACTCACTACTGTCCGGCCCGTAAACAACCTTACAACGACGACAATACTTGTAGTTATAGGTATATTCCTTCTCAAGGTGGGAGTCTAGGGAAGACGAGTTAAGGGTAGTATTTGTACACCTATTATTTATAAAAAAAAATTGTGGTTAAAATAAATCAAATATTGTTACAGTAGAAACATAGACTTTAATTTTCTTCACGTGGTGATATCAGATCTTGAATATCTGTTAAGGGTGTCTTGGAATTTGATGACAACTTTTTATCTTCATTTAAAAAGTTTCTCATCTAATGATGCTATGCTCGTGACAGATATTCAACATGTGAAGAAAATGAAACTTTATGTTTCTACTGGAGCAATATTTGATTTATTTTTATCACAAAAATGTTTGCTATAAAAACTGGAAAAACACTGCCCTTTTTTCCCGTTTCTTATACTCCCACCTTAAAACCGAGAGTTGATATCTATTTTTTTTAGCACCTCGTCTTAAAAACCGTTCAGGTTACGCGCCTATTTACTATTACGCTAATGGTTTTAGGAATTAGGAAGGCTATATTTAGAGAAAGTGTAACAACATTTGCGTGAAGGGAGAGTGGAAAACCATTTTAGAACAAACCCGACTGAGATTCGAACCTCGATCTTCCCGTCATCAGCAGTCTAGTCTACTGCGAGAGTAGCGCCTTAGACCATGCGGACACCGGAGAGGGTGATATTGTTCTTAATGGCTCTGTTTCACACCATACTACGAGACTTGAGAAGTCATTTACACCAAATGAACGAGTTATCGTCCTGGTGGCCACGTGGGGGGGTTTGAAGGCGTCGGTCTCGTCTTGTATGAATTTCTGGTGAATGAGTTAACGGTGGTGGGAGGGAGGGGGAGTGTGCTTTGTGTCAGTTCTAGAGTTGCGTTCGTTTTTAAATCGTGTGATGATATAATCAGTTGTTTCAGAAAGTGCACGTTAAATCCACCCCCAAAAGCCTTCTCTAACAGCTAGAAAAATTACTAGACCTACTTTCACGTGTTCATACGTCAGGATCTCTGATTTGCAGCTGTCACTTTTAGTGGATATTATCAATAGGCCTAACCATTATAATATAACACTTGTAAGACAGTAAAATGTTATCGTTGTGGACCGCAAAAAATTATGTTAGTGTTTTCTAAAAGGCTCTTCTTATTTAAACTGGATTGTAACATCTTTTTTGGAACATGTCGTTCACACCAATCATCACGGTGATACCAGCGTTGTCTGTGAGGTCCCACACACTCCCGGTGGAGATGGCCATGTTACAAGACTACAGCTTAGCGACAGCGACTTGGTCGCTTGCCTCAAGGGGGAGTGGCTATACTACACCATTACAGCTCAGCGACAGCGACTTGGTCACTTGCCTCCAGTGGGAGTGGCCATACTACACCGTTACAGCTCAGCGACAGCGACTTGGTCACTTGCCTCCAGGGAGAGTGGCCATACTACACTACAGCTCATTGACAGCGACTTGGTCGCAAACGTAAGCGACTTTGTGTCTCACATATAAACAACATTGCTTGACGTGCTGGCATCCAGGTTACAAATATGGCCGTACCCTTGGAATTCAGCCGACTATGTAAATTACTTGTATAAGGACGTTATTACACTGTAATATTTCTTTTATAGATCTATTTTTTTTTCCTACCACGTTTCACTACTAGTTCGGGTAACATGCATATACAGAATGTACCTAAAAGTTACTATTTATTTGAAAAAATAAGCTAATTTAACAATAAAGACCCGCTTCGGTGGCTGTATGGTCTAAGGCGTAACTCTAGTATTAGAATAGACTGCCGATGACAGGAAGATCGGGGTTCGAATCCCGGTCGGGTGTATTGGGGATGGTTTTTCCTAAATTGTTTTCCACACTCCTTCCACGCAAATGCAACTACACCTCATCTAAATTCAACCTTACTCATCCATAACAAGCTTACTAGCGTAATATTAATACATATTCTTGTAAACTTAACAGGTAGTAAGACGCAATTATAAAAAAAAAACAATGTAAGAGCTTGATAATTAATCCAGTTGAACAAATCAAGACAACTCTATCCATGACTATTGATATCGTGAAATTTAAATGTTTCCTTATCCTTCAAACCCCAATACAGCGACATTTAAAACATGATAATTCATTAAAAATTTAGTGTAAATTATTAACAGAATAGTCGGTCATAAGTTATATTACACAAACGTCACACTTGCAAAATTTCTAAAGTCTGTGTATTTTCCCCTCTAGGTTATGGTGAGCAACATTTTAAAAGTTTTTTCAATCCATTTGTGAATATTTTTTGTATGATTCTGGATTTTAAATTTCAGTCTATTACGGCAGGCATCTGCTAGTTCATATTTATCTACAACTATTGTAGGTATACACTTTGAAAGAAAGGTGCTGTCATTAATAACATCAAAGATGGCCTCAGATTTTTTGATCGTATATTTTATGGAATAAATATTTATTTTTCTTAATTACGTTGCCCGGAGTCGTTAGGTTCGTAGCCAGGTGCACTAACCACTTTACCACGGAGTTGGTTTTATATTTCTGTTGACACCTGGCCAATGAGTGTTCTACTGAGTGATGAGAACAAATCCCGGTGCAGTTTCAACTAACTCTGCTTGCACTGGCAACACTCCACGTCATGCAACCGAAAGTTGGGAGCATTGTAAAAGGATTGAAATGGTAACTGTTGAGGAATTGGTATTGAGAATTGAAAAATTGAGGCTAAAATTTAAGAACAGGAATCACAATACTGTATGTATAATTTATAAACAATAAAATTGATAATATCAAGAAGATATAAGTAAGCTAAATATAAAATGAAAGGAACGGAGGGAATATCAACTTAACAACAACGAAAATAAAAATATACTAGTAAAAAAAAGGCCATGGTGTAATAAAACCAGATTTAAATTTAAAAAAAAAGCAATTTGCATTTTAAAACCACATACAATTATTAGAGTGTAAATCAAATTAAAATTGTTCATTTTAGGGCAGTATTACACTGTCACATTTCTTTTACAAAAGTTATTTAGTAAAATAAATATGATGTAACTTTAAAGATTCATCAAAGATCATTTATAAAATAATATATTTTACAAATCTTTTATAAATGATTATCCAAGGTTTTATCAATAAAAATGGGTGAATATTAACCTGGGAATGCAAAACATTAAAATATGCAAAGGTCCGATATGAAAACACAAACTCCACATAAGTGTTATTTTTTTATTTTAATTAATAAATCAGCTTTAGTGAGCGAATTTTTTTAGAAGTTTCATGGTCCATCCGAAAATACAGTAAATGGGGAAACAAACTAAGTCAAATCAAGTATATTTAATTGATAACAAACTCGAAATTAAATGATAATTGTAAGAAACTAGTGATAATAAACACTTAATATTTACGTGTTGTAGTCAACACTAAGTGTTTTCCTGTAACTGAAAATAATTACATTACTGTAAATGTAAATCTACAATATATATTACGTGTTATATATTAGTCAAATGAGTGTATATTTTATAAAACTCATTCAACTGTAATTTAAAACTTGTGCAAATTCCTTGTGTCACGATCAATTCATATTTTCGATAATCCGAACTTTTCGGTCCCAATCAGTTCGGATTAACGAAGTTCTAATGTATATATATATATTTTTTTTCACCATGATTGGCGTTCATTTTTTATCACAAAGTTTGGTCAAACCTTGAAGCAAATGGGATGTAATGTAATTAAAAACATTTTAATCAAAGGTGGTGTCAACTCTCTTAAAATATGACAGTGTGATACCGTCCTAAGAAGTTGACTGTAGAACTGACCTCCACCGCTCTTATAGCAGAGGTAGGGGAACCTCCAGACATTCCCCAGACCCACGCAGTAGCCCACACAGGCCAGCACGAACTGCGCCTTGTTGGACCAATGCTGTCTCCGGGGGGGTCTGTAATCCGTCAGGTCATCCAGGGGGTCGTAGTAACTGCTGCCGCCACTGCTGGAGGTCAGGTCCGCTTCCATCGGCCTGCAAGTAACAAGTTACAATAGATGTATAGTCCATCTGGTGGTGTGGGGGGTCTACATATGTCTGCAAGTAACAAGTTACAATAGATGTATAGTCCATCTGGTGGTCTGGGGGGTCTACATATGTCTGCAAGTAACAAGTTACAATAGATGTATAGTCCATCTGGTGGTCTGGGGGATCTTAAAATGTCTGCAAGTAACAAGTTACAATATAAATAGTACGCCAGCTTGACCTAGTGACCTTACAAAATAGTCGTTATTTGTTTTATAAGAATAATTTATATTCCATAATATACCAGCATCGGTGGCCACATGGTCTAAGGCAAGGGTCAGTAACTGGTCGATCGCGATCAACCGGTCGATCTCACAGCAATTTTCAGTTGCTCGTGTTAACAAAACTACATCGTCACATAAAGTCGATCTTTTTAAATCGCAAATATATCAAGCACTTTTAAATAATATTTGAGTGTGACCAAAATGTTAGAAGAAATTTAAATAGTTAAATATACAAAAATATATTTTATCTATTATAAATATTTTTTCTATAAAGGCTGGGTAGTAAATATTAAGGAGAAAATTAAATTTAAATAATAAATATATAAGATTTAATAGACAAAATAAATATTTCAAAGCAGAGTGTAGAAGCGAGCCGTGATCGCAGGACCTTTGATAAATTTAAAAGTAGCTTGTGGCCCAACTAAGTTACCAACCCCTGGTCTAAAAGCTTGGACCGGATCCGGTGGGCGGGCACACGGACATCTATGTTAGTCTCGTCGAGTTTAAATTGATTCTGGCGGGGAGGTCCGGGTTTGATTATCAACTCAATGTACTATTTTTTCCAAAAAATGTTTTCCAACTCTCTTTTCGCGATTTTTTGGGGAACATTTCCCTTAAAATTTACCGTCCTCAGCCCTACTTGTTCGGTGTAAATAAGTGGATGGGCGAATGGGTAGTCAAATACAGTACACAAAAACAACAACTAGGTTTGTATATTTTATTTTAGCACCGCGTCTTACTACCCATTCGGGCTATACGCTAATGTGCTAATGACGCTAATGTGTTAGGTATTAGTAAGGTTTAATTGAGAGGAAGTGCACTTACATTTGCGTGAAGGGAGAGTGAAAAAACATTTAGGGAATACCAACCTTTGTTAACTCGACCGGGATTTGAACCCCTTATCTCCCCGTCATCGACAGTCTAATCCATTGTGAGAGTGACGCTCTTATATCATGCGGCCATTGATGCAAATAACTCGGCTAGTGGCCAATATATCTTCCTGTTTCTTTGGCAAATAAATGTTAATCTTTATTCATGGCGTGCTATTACTTACGTAGCCCTGGCCTGACCGCCCTGTAAATCTTGCAATGGGTGTGTGACAACATATTACATATTAGCATGTGTGAAGACAGGTAACTTAACCTTGAAATAAGATGGGAATTAGAGCTCGTGCGCATAATTTAAGCAGAGCCTTACTCGGCTGTCATTTATATTTATGTCACAAAAATATTATACAAATGAAAAATCTTCCATAGACAGCGTAAATGAATCAATTAATGGTATGTAGGATACCATTATTTATGGCAAATAAAATTATTTAATTTCGTTGGATGAAAAGTTGGACTTCGATGGTAAAATATTTATTTTTTGGTAAAAATGTTAACAGATCAAACTTTTATTTGAGTGTTATGATGCAACAAAATATAAAAATTATGACTGAAATTTGTAAAAAAAAAAAAAAAAACAAAAA
>CABFWB010000136.1:101705-116360 GCA_902151455.1 Timema bartmani | reverse complement strand
GTTTCTCTTCTTCTTATTATTATTATGTATCTAAGGACGCGAGAATTATTTTTTTTGTCGTTTTTATATCAAAACTTTTTATGGCCATTTAAAATCAAATATAGCTTCAGTGGAATCTGTTATGAGCATAGCAGCATTAGATGATAACTTTTTAAATGAAGAGAAAAAATTGTCATTAAATTCCAGGACACCGTTGATGGATATTCAAGAACTGTTGATATTACCACGTGAAGAAAATCAAACTCTTATGTTTCTACTAAAACAATATTTGATTTATTTTGACCAAAAACATTTTTACTATAAAAACTGCAAAAACACTGCTCTAAACTCGTGTTCCATAAACACCCACCTTAAACATTCACCTTTAGTCCCGTGTCCGGTTAAATAACATATTTTACCAACGTTCTTTGGTCGAGGGAAATATAGTTACTATATTGAGACGATTGACCATATTTCGAATTAAAAAGGCCAAGTAGTCAATTTCGTGAAAGTGTAGTTTAGATTTAATTTGCGAATGTGTTATTTACTAGAAAAAACCCCACGCTGCGATGAATTCTAAATATAATTTGATAATCATTTTAAAGTTCTAAGTAAAACTTTGTAAAAACACACCTCGCAAAATTCCTGTGTCTCTATTATAAATAGTTATCGATAAACAAGTTTAGAATTATTCTTTTTTATAAAAAAGAATTAAGTTCTTATTTATTATATAAAATATTCTAAAGGTGGCCATTTAAAACAAAATTGGTAAAGAGATTTTCCAAATAATTAAAATGTTCAAAAATAAGTCGTCAGTGAACCATCCTTAGGTCATTTCCTCTCTGAAAATCACGTATACTTAATTTTAAACATAATAGTTGGAATTTTTTTTGTTTAAAATCTATTTTTTTAAAGATCGCTAATTTTTAAACTAATCTTAATTTTAAAGCTAAAATAAAATTTATGATTTCATCTTCTTAAATCAATTTTAACCTGACATAGTCCATTTTAAATAAAATCGTTAGAGACAATTTCGAAAAATTTCAAAATTTCAAAGATCACTCATTTTTAAACTACCCCTAGTTTTAAATCTATGATAAAAATAAAAATTTTGTCTTCCATTTAAATTTCAAGATTTAATGAAATACATCAAACCATTTCGGCTGTAGCTCCACGTACGAACAAACAGACAGACAGACAGACAGACATGGCCACAGACATACGAATTTGAGCACAGACAAAATCGCAAGACCCACTTTGTGAGTTCGGGGGCATATAAAAAGGCTAGAAAAAATCATAACTTCGAAGTGTAAAATGTTCACAATTACATTACTCTTTTTATAATATATTAAAAAGTAAAATCAATTCGAGACATATCTTTTCATTCATATATCGTTAAAATAAAACTATAGTCAATTCAGTCAAAGTTGGCACTGTCAATATTTGAAGATTTTTCTGCACTCGACAATCGTTACTGTTGACTCAGCTCAAACAGATAATGTTTGCCTTTACGATTCTAGTGATTAAATTAAATACTGCCTTTCAGTCATGCAAACACTATAAATGGATGTAACCACTGAATAAATAACGTACTATACATTTGTCAAGATGGAAGTTAGGTTGGCATGATTGCTTTGTTTGGTTCAAGACAATATGAAGGGTTCAGGGGGAAAGGAGTTAGTGCTGCCATCTGTTAGACAATCACGAGATCTTGCACTTTAGATTATGGTTACAAGAGGTCTTTGTCGAATTTGAGATGTAAAAATTGTTATCGAGGAAAATGTTTGTAGTGTGAAGTTCCCCCTTTCCTCCCTGTAAACTTTGTACGTAACTTTAAAAAATTGCATATTACTATGAAATTAATGCAGTTTAATATAGGTTTTTTAGCACCACGTCTTACTACCTGTTCGGTTTATATGCTTAAGTACTAATTACGCTAATAGGTTAGGAATTGGGTAGGTTGGATATAGGAGTGACTCCGCATTTGCTTGGAGGCAGATTGGAAAACCATTTTGGGGAGAAAAAAAAACAGTTCCTCCGAGCGAGATTCGAGCCTCAATCTCCCCGTCCTCGGCAGTCTAGCTCAACACGAAACCAGTGCGTTAGCTAACTACGCCACCAAGGCGGGTGAGAAAGAGTATAACACCATTGAGAAAAAACCACTCTCATTGCGGGATTCGAACCCCGAACTACCTACCATTGGCAGTCTAATATATTGCTAGAGTGACGCGTTAGACCAGGTATCAGCAACATTTTCGATATCATGGGCCATATGCGTTTTAAACAAATTTGGTGAGTAAGTTTTAAAAAAATATCGAGGGAAAAATTTCAACTTTTTATTTCTCAAATAAAAATTAGTTACTATTATATTTTTATAAACATAATTGTTTGTTTTATAAATATTTTGCGGGCCAGATAAAATCAGTCAACTCGCGAGCCGTAGTTTGCTGACCACTGCTTTAGACCATGTGGTTAGTTGTTAGTGAGTCTTTCTCTTGATATCAGGGTCTTTGACGAAACCAATCTGAGACCAATCTAGAAGTTGAATGATCCTTCTCCCATTTCCCGAGTCTCATTTACCGTCCACACTAATAGGGTAGGGAAGAGAAAGGTAGGAATTAGATGAAGTGTACTAGCATTAGTATGATGCGAGAGTGGGCGACCGTTCAAGGGAAACCCAACATAGTGCACTCACCCGGGATTCAAACCCTGTCCTTCCCCAGACTAGAAGAGTTCGACACCCAAGTCCAGTTAAAACATTCCGATAGGACAATATTTAACTTTTTCATAAATAAATGACTTGATTTAATATTAAAATTCCTATATCTACAAAACTATCTAAGAAACTGACATTATTTGTTTTTCCCTTAATCTTCGATAAATTCAGGATCTAAAACCATGGTCCTCAAACTTTGTTTTTCACAACACACTATTCTTTGACGAGAATCCTCGCGGCTCAATGAACGTGTAAGCTGACAACACTTACGGGAGACTCATGCGCAGAGGAATTTATTTCAGTTGAACAATAAATATGTGTATGTTTATTCTCCGTTCGACCACGAATTGAAACTTATGTGTAAGAAACAAAGATCTCAAGTAACTCATTAGTTACTCAACTCTTTGAATGAAATACATTAAATTCTCTGGAAAATAAACATTAGTGTGTTTTATTTTTTTTTAAATGAAAATATTTGTCTAGGACAATGCAAATAAATTATTATTATTAGCACCGCGTCCTACTAACCGTTCGGGTTACAAGCACTTACGCTAAAGTGTAATGGTAGGGTTATTGTGAGATGAAATGGAGGACCTACAGTTTGACGTGGAATCCGAACCACGGTGGAGGCCTGGCATTCCTCACATTCACAAGTTGTGATTAATACACGTGTCAGAGGTGAAGGAAGGGTTTGGCAATCAGATAAATCTGTGCCGGGACCGAGGATTGAACCCCGGACCACAAGCACAGAAGTCCGACACCTTACCCCTAGACCACCAGGTCACCTGCAGTAATGTATATAAAGGATTGAGCGGGAACAGTTAGACGATCTATACCGAGGAAAATGATGGACATCGTGCTGAGGTTTGCCTGACGTCCAGTGGAGCTCATCTAAGTTACATTATCTTAAATAAATGGTACGGCGCACCGCACAGACTTTCTCTCTCTTTCTATAAACTCGTAAGATTTCTGAATGGAATAATGTACATTGTATCATCACCACTCCACATAAGAACACGCATAAAATAATATACAATGATATAGAATCAATGAGAAAAGAGGCGCATCTTTGTCCACCTAAGAGCATTTCAAACAGTTTAATGTCTTCCACAAGGGTCAACACTTCGTATTAAAATTTCGATTTCTGGTTAAAATTTTAACATTTTATAAGGTGTTGCAGATCTTCAAGTCATCGCATTGATATTTAATTATTCATTTATACATTTTGACCAATAAAAAATGTAAATATTGACTATTGAGTCTAAAATGGAGATAGATCATTGCTATGCAAACATTTCTCCTAAGAGATTTAAGGAAAAATAACATACTTTTTTAGATACTTATATTTAATTACTCTATGGCATTGGAGAATTATTGCGTTAAGACTTAAGTAGTATATGTTTACAACTAAAGCTCACAAAATTGTATTAATATATTTGCAAATATCTCAGAAACTGTTGCTTTTATAAAAATATATGTCAAATAAAAGTTTTTTATTTCTAATAGTCCTACAATTTTGCAATGATAAGTTGTTTAGTTTCTCAAATAGTTGTGGAGATACGGAAATTAACGCTTCTGTAAAGTACCCTAAAAATCATTTTCATAGGAAAATGAAAATAGCCAGTTTATTTATAATCTTAATCAACGCCTAGATACGAATTTTAATCAAAATCGTTTGAGCAGATTTTGAGAAAACCAAATTTTTCTCTTTTCGCCCTTCAGTAAACTACCCTTAATTTTAAGTTTTTATAGACACACAGACAGACGGCATTGCAAAGACTATTTTTTAGGGTTCGGGGGGTCATGAGACGTCGACATCCATCAACATTTCAGGTTAGTTTTTTTTTACGGTCGCAATACTTAAACTTTAATGTCCAAAAAGTTAAAAAAATTCATATAATTGCGTATAGATTGAAAGTTATTGATTTTATAAAAATATGTTTCGGATAAAATATCTGTATTATAAATATATATACATATTTGTAATGCTAAGTAATTTCATATCTCAAATAGTTTCGGAGCTATTATAAAAAATGTTAATTGACGCATCAGACCGGAGCCCTTAAAGCCATTTTGCCGAAATATTGAGGGTAGCCATTTTGTTTGGAATATTTATTAATGTTTATAAATGAAATTTAATCAAAATCGTTAGAGCCGATTTTGAGAAAATCGACTTTTTCTCTTTTTGCCCTTCAGTAAACTACCCTTAATTTTAAGTTTTAATAGACACACAGACAGACGGCATTGCAAAGACTATTTTTTAGGGTTCGGGGGGTCATGAGACGTCGACATCCATCAACATTTCAGGTTAGTTTTTTTTACGATCGCAATACTTAAGCTTTAATGTCCAAAAAGCTAAAAATATATATATAATTGCGTATAGATTGAAAATTATTGATTTTATAAAAATATGTTTCGAATAAAATATTTGTATTATAAATATATATACATATTTGTAATGCTAAGTAATTTCATATCTCAAATAGTTTCGGAGCTATTATAAAAAATGTTAATTTACGCATCAGACCGGAGCCCTTAAAGCCATTTTGCCGAAATATTGAGAGTAGCCATTTTGTTTGGAATATTTATTAATGTTCATAAATGAAATTTAATCAAAATCGTTAGAGCCGATTTTGAGAAAATCGACTTTTTCTCTTTTTGCCCTTCAGTAAACTACCCTTAATTTTAAGTTTTAATAGACACACAGACAGACGGCATTGCAAAGACTATTTTTTAGGGTTCGGGGGGTCATGAGACGTCGAAATCCATCAACATTTCAGGTTAGTTTTTTTTACGATCGCAATACTTAAGCTTTAATGTCCAAAAAGCTAAAAATATATATATAATTGCGTATAGATTGAAAATTATTGATTTTATAAAAATATGTTTCGAATAAAATATTTGTATTATAAATATATATACATATTTGTAATGCTAAGTAATTTCATATCTCAAATAGTTTCGGAGCTATTATAAAAAATGTTAATTTACGCATCAGACCGGAGCCCTTAAAGCCATTTTGCCGAAATATTGAGAGTAGCCATTTTGTTTGGAATATTTATTAATGTTCATAAATGAAATTTAATCAAAATCGTTAGAGCCGATTTTGAGAAAATCGACTTTTTCTCTTTTTGCCCTTCAGTAAACTACCCTTAATTTTAAGTTTTAATAGACACACAGACAGACGGCATTGCAAAGACTATTTTTTAGGGTTCGGGGGGTCATGAGACGTCGAAATCCATCAACATTTCAGGTTAGTTTTTTTTACGATCGCAATACTTAAGCTTTAATGTCCAAAAAGCTAAAAATATATATATAATTGCGTATAGATTGAAAATTATTGATTTTATAAAAATATGTTTCGAATAAAATATTTGTATTATAAATATATATACATATTTGTAATGCTAAGTAATTTCATATCTCAAATAGTTTCGGAGCTATTATAAAAAATGTTAATTTACGCATCAGACCGGAGCCCTTAAAGCCATTTTGCCGAAATATTGAGAGTAGCCATTTTGTTTGGAATATTTATTAATGTTCATAAATGAAATTTAATCAAAATCGTTAGAGCCGATTTTGAGAAAATCGACTTTTTCTCTTTTTTCCCTTCAGTAAACTACCCTTAATTTTAGGGGTAGATATCCAATTCCAAAAACCCCTCGGGGCAACCCTATGAAAACCCTAGATATCAAGTTTCAGCTCAATCGGTAAAATAGTTTAGGCTCTAGTTGGAGGTACAGACAGACAGACAGACAGACGGAAATTCAAAAACCACTTTTTCGGATTCAGGGAGTCATGAAACGTCAAGATTCATCAAAATCTCGAGTTCGATTTTTTTGACGATCACCATACTTTCTCTACCTGTAAGATAGAGAGAAAGTAAAAAACAAACTTATTTGAATACAATTATAAATACCTTGACTTTAAATAACTGTCTCAAGCAATTGATAAAATTAATTAAATAGAATTATTGTAAAGTTGGGGGAAAAAAACGGAATTGTATTAATGTAATTACTTTACGAGGATTGAAATTTGGATTCTAGATTAAGAATAAAAGTTAAGATTAGGATTTAAGATTCGGATTCTAGAAATAAATAATTCGAGCTATCTCTAATAAGAACATCGTTAGAAATTAAACGGTAATTGATAAAATTAATTAAATAGAATTATTGTAAAGTTGGGGAAAAAAAACGGAATTGTATTAATGTAATTACTTTACGAGGATTCAAATTTGGATTCGAGATTAAGAATAAAAGTTAAGATTAGGATTTAAGATTCGGATTCTAGAAATAAATAATTCGAGCTATCTCTAATAAAAACATCGTTAGAAATTAAACGGTTTTTTTTTCACTTACTAGTATATTATGTTTGACGTGTGTTTTAAAATACTTAGATAAGAAAGACATTTTTACACCGACAGGTTGTCACATGATTTATGATTTTTTTTTGTGGTGGTGGTCGTAATACACTAATTCGCATGCAGCACTTTACAAGCATGGTCGCCAACCTTGTGGTTAAAAGATTCTCTAGCGGCTCCGCTATCGGGTTTCCTAACCAAGAGAAGCTAATAACAGCACTTTGTAACTGTGAAAAACCAACCACACACACACACACGGCTCGTTTTACACGAACCTCATGGGATAATTGCCGCTGTTAAATGGAACACTCACGGAGCCTGACAATTGCTTTGAGTATAAAGTGTCTCCACTGAAAGCCATGTACACGGACAAATTATAAATTATAATGTTTAAAATTGGGACATCCTTGTGCGGTAACGTTACAATTAAGGATGTCTATGATTTAGATTTTTAACAGAAGGCCTTTTGGATTGTGTGGTTAGCGTGGCTGACAACAGTTAAAGTGGAATTCTGGTCTGATCATCATCATATGGTGTAAAAAAATGTATAGCTTATTCTTTATTACTCCCTTTCTCTCTCTCTCTCTCTCTAACCCTAGGAGAGAGAAATATTGGGATCGTCAAACAAAATCTAATTTGAGATTTTGATAAATGTCAACGTTTCATGATGCTGTCTTTCTGTACCTTGGGCTAGAGGCAAAAATGTTTTACCGATCAGGCTAAAAATTGTTATCTAGTGTTTTCATGAGGTTCTCGTGAGGAATTTTTGGAATTAGATATACATACAATCCTAAAACTAAAAGGGATGTTACTCAAGGGCAAAAAGATTATTATTATTATTTAGCACCGCGTCTTACTACCCGTTCGGGTTATACGCTTAAGTACTAATTACACTAATGGATTAGAAATTGGGAAGGTTGAATTTAGAGGAAGTGAACCCGCATTTGCGTGGAGGAAGAGTGGAAAACTATTTAGGAAAAACCACCCTAGGTTCACCCGACCGAGATTCGAACCTCGATCTTCCCGTCCTCGGTGGTCTGGCTCAACACGACTGGCGCGTTAGTCAACTACGCCACCGAGGCGGGTAAGGGTAAAAAGAGAGAAAAAATTTATCTTCTCCAAATCCGTTCTAACGATTTTGATTACATTTTGTATTTAGGCACTAATTAACATTACAGATAAAATGTCAATAGTAAATTTCCAGTGAAAACGACATTGTGAGTGCTTTAAATAAGAATAAATTTTCAATTTTGTTCATATTTCCACAACTATTTGAGATATGAAATAACTTATCATTGTAAAGTTGTTATACTATTAAAAATAAAGATTTTTTATTAGAAATACTGTATGTTTTTATAAGACTAATAGTTATTGAGATATAAGCATATATATATATATATATATATAAGCAAATATATATTATATATAAATTATATGTATGTATAAATTATGGAACTCTTTGAAATATAAAATTGATTGTTATGTTATTTGGTGGATTTAGATGTTACTACCCGCCTCGGTGGCGTAGTTGGCTAACGCGCCAGTCATGTTGAGTCAGACCACCGAGGACGGGGAGATCGAGGTTCGAATCCCGGTCGGGTGAACTGGGGGTGGTTTTTCCTAAATGGTTTTCCATTCTCCCTCCACGCAAATGCGTGTTCACTTCCTCTAAATTCAACCTTCCCAATTCCCAATCCATTAGCGTAATTAGTACTTAAGCGTAAAACCCGAACGGGTAGTAAGACGCGGTGCTAAATATTATTATTAGATGTTACTCTTTATTCAATGTTTCTTTAACAGCTTGCTGTTGCCGTATATGGAGCTTTGGTGAAGTGTTTCTGCAACAATGTATATTATTTTGTTTCACAAATATTATTAATTTTTAGTAAATGTCTTTATTTTAAGATAAAAGAGAGATAAAGTCTGTGCGGTGAACCGTATCTATTTTTTTACAACTCTTTCTTAGTAAGCGTTCGGGTTATACGAATATTTACACTAAATGAGGTAGTAACGTTGAAGGAAGAATTCAGGGGAAATGTTCCCGCATTCTATTGGGGAAGGGGGAGTGTAAAACCATCTAAGAAAGAAGAACCCTCAGTCAGGATTCGAACCCCAACATCGCCATCACCGGCAGTTCAGTTTATTACTAGAAAGACTCCTTACGTATTGAGCGGGCTACTCTAATGTTCTCAACCTAGCTAGTTCCCAGTGCAAATTGTTAGTGCCGCTACAACTCGACCGGGTCTATTCACCACGGACACGATTTCAACGGATGGACACTTATTATTCGCACGTAGGTTTCAGCTGGATAGGTGGACACTTGTCTCCGTACACTTAATTATTTGATGAGACCCCGTCGTAATTAAGTCGAGCTGCTCGACCAATTGCAGCAAGGTCATAATCTCAAACACGCACGCACGCACGCTCGAAGTATGATTCATCTAACATTCACTCGCGCGCTCCTCTCCCAACTTGGAACTCGAATTCAGACGACTCTGGAAAGGGAAAAAAATAAATAGACCTCGGATTATTTCGGATCATTTACACAAAGTTTTATTATTTTTCACACATGTCCAACCGATATCTTAGCTCGGTCAGTAGCGTGTCTGTCTACTGAGGTAAGGCTTCCCAGGTTTAATTCCCGGCACGAGGGAAAAATTTATCGTAAGTGAAATTGGGTGTTTCCTCCTTCACAGGGATGGATTAACGATGGGGAGGAGAAGTGGGGACTGGTTGTTGTGTATGTTATAGATTCAGGTTAGTTTATGGGTCGTGTGTTGATATAATCAGTTGGTTCAGAAAGTGCACGTTAAATACCTCTAATTATAATCATTTAATTAGTTTCAACTACACGAGATCTACCTAATTTTATCTACATTTCTTAAATATTCCACAGTAAACAATAGACACGAAACATAACATTGAATACTAAATACAAACCGGCTTCAGTGATCACATGGTCTAGCACGTAATTCTCGCAATTAGACTTGATGACGGGGAGATTTGTTTTCGGATTCAGGATTGGTATACTGATGGTGGTTTCCCCCCCCCTAAACGATTTACGAAATCACAGGTGCATTTCTTTTAAATCATACCTTCCTACCTCTTTCTTCATTAGTATAAAATTTATACTATATTTATATTTAATATGATGATAGTCTAAACGTGTGTTAAAATAAATGATAAAAAAACACACTCAATCTTAACGTCAAACGTTTGAATATGCGATCATCATGATGTACCTATCTGAGACGATTAGATTTCTTTAATTGTCAGAAGTACAATGATAAGCCTACAGACCCCAGGTCAGCCCCACTGACCACTCGGATACGAGAGAAAGGAAAATGTTGTGTTTACAAGTTCAATAGTCTAAGACGCGTAAGGCAGTGTTCTTTAAATAATTGTGTCCCGCCATAGCTATCTCAGGATACGTGAAGCAATTTTAGAATATCCTTTATTTCTATTATTTCTATATGTCTTTCTACTCAAGAAGGTGGGTACATTTTATTTCAGCCACCATACTCATCCATAGCTCATAGAATAACTCGGATAAAACGTAAAATTATAAACAACATCAAAAACTTTTAATCTACGTTCGAGTTGTACTCAAATTTCTATCTCTACGCCTTGTATTATCAGCCATGCTGTCACGCAAAGCACATATACTGGCCTGTCTGCCTGGCTATCAGGCGCTTATGCAACGTCATTGGAAATAAAAATGTATATGTCACCGGCAATGTGTGAAATCTAGGCGTTCTATAAAATGCCTAGGCTTTCTATATAATGCCAGAGTGGTTTTGGCAAAGTATGAAATAAACGAGTTTTGCTGTTGTGTATTTCATACTCATTTTCAAGTTCTTTGTCTTTTTGAAGTCCCATAATATGTTATCAATTTCTTTTATCCAGTTCGATGTAAGTCTTGCTCCGTTTACTTGCAGGTTCACATAATTCCTAGGATTTAAGTTGGTCAGGTTAGATTATATTAGAATATGGTAGTTAGGTAAGGTATGTCTAGGTTACGTTAGGTTAGGTATTGTTCTCGGTAGTATATAATGACTGGTTATTCTATAAATTTCCTACGAAAAGTATAAAATAAAACAGCAAAACTAATTTATTTCATACGTTGCTAAAACCACTTATGAATTATATAAAAAGCCTAGGCATTTTATAGAATGCCTGGTTTACACACATTGCCGGTGACATATACATGTATCTAGGGGTCAGAGTTCCCGGCTACAGATACAGAGGTCCCAGGCTCGATTCCTACTGCTTACGGATTTTTCTGTGAAACAGCGTGTTTGTAACAGGGTCAACTCAGCCTCGTTAGGACACACGAGGAGCTAATTAAAAAAAAAAGAGTAGCGGCTACGATCTAGAAAACTGAGATTAACATCCGGAGGGTTCGATGCGCTGACCATATTAAAACCCTCTATCCGCAAATGTTAGCACTATCATCGCCAACATACGGCGGTCACTCGATCGTTTATTAGCGTTGGACTGATGCCATGGAGTTTTTTTTATGTAATTATGATTATATAGATACTTGTCTTGCAAAGAAATAACATCGTTTAAAAAAATATATTCCCCATGAAATTTACTTTTAAGTCAACGGAAAAATTGCAAGGTTAACATCAACAACTATATAATATATACATATATAAATAAATATATATGTACCTGAAATCATGACAAACTTATCATGTTATCAAGTTGGACAGCCCTGAATTAGACGATCTATACTGAGGAAAATGGTAGACAACGCACTGAGGTTTGTCTGACGTCCAGTGGAGCTCACCTGAGTGACATTATCTTAAAAAAGTTAAAAAAAAAAATATATATAGTTTGCTTTTATTTAACTAATCAATATTTACTAATCAATTAAAGTGTTAATATTTCAAGCTATTAATCGTCTATTTGTTTCAGACCCGCCCTGTATTAGATTACTTTCAGTTACTCTTTGGGGTCAAACCAGGGTATTCTAGCTCCTAATTCCTCATTAAACCCAAACGATAGCTGTCTCATGAATCTTAGGGCCACACGTATAGTCGATATTCGGGTGTCAAACAATGGACCAGGACTGCTTGCTATCCGTATACCGGGAGAATGTTTGATTCACGATACTAGACTATAAATACGGCCCTACGCGGCAAACATTGACTTGCTTTATATAAAGAGTTTGGTTTTGACCTGGTTGCGTTGTTTGAAGGTCACTACTGATAATGATGGCGTAGGTCAAAGTATTTGGGTCCTTATAAACCCCTCAATTCAGGTCTAGGCTAACAGATTGACGTGCAGTGGTGCTAATAAGTTAAATGGGTCACGCATATATTGCTTAGGAGTAAGAACGTATCAAGTCAAAACAAACCAATTTAATGAAGGATTTAAATTCTTTATTACTAACAAAGCTATTGTAATCACAAATTTCAACCTAAACGAACCCACTTCAGTGGTCGCATCGTCTAAGGAAGGCTTCACTCTCATAATAGACGATACTGCCGATAACTGGGAGATCGGGGTTCGAATCTCGGTTGAGTGTACTGAGGGTGATTTTTCTTTAATGATTTTCCGATCTCCCTACATATAAATGCGGGTACACTTCCTCTAAATTTACCCTTCCTAATCCCTAGCACATAGGCGTAATTAGTACGTATTCGTATAAACCGAACGGGCAGTAAAACGCGGTGAAATAAAAAATATAGCGCCCATACATTCAAAGAATAACGTAAATTATGCATGGTAGATTGCGGCTTCGCTATTGAAAATTTGTAGCCTTTTAAATATAATGTTCCTCCGAGTAAATGTTTTTACTAAAAAAAAAATAAAAAAAAACCTTTACATATTTCAGAAATTTCTAGTTTAAATTTTCTGAAATCTATTCTAAAGGTTACAGTTGAAATATCTTTTGTTGTTGTTAAGAAATTGACTCATGATACGTCAACGGGCCAACTAGTTTCTTAGTTAAATATATTATCCGTTCAGAACTTAGGTCTACTTTAGGTTTAGTAAATCTTTAATACATCCTAATTTATATCTATGAATTTGTAATCTAAAACGAGTATTTATACTATTGACTTTCGCTTACTAATCGAGGGTTTCCCAGAAAATTAGTAAACTAAAGTGGGGTAAACGCAACATTAATCATATTGTTTCCACAAGTGGCACTCAGGTTTTCCACTTCAAAACTCCAAGATAGCTGAGGCGTCGACAAGCTGAGGCGTCGACAATCAATCAGCAGTAGGAAATTAGCGGATTAGTTAGTGATTGATGTACTTCAACTGATTGTTTACAAAACACTTTTCATTGATATTGTACATTTTAATAATATTACATTTTAAATCTTATCTATTTTTTTTAAACTGAGGTGTTTAGCTTGCACATTCTTAACAGACTGATTATCTGAGCACACGACCTATCAACTAACTTTAATCTATAAAAGATACAACACCCAACGGACGTTAATTCATCGCTGTGAAAGGGAAAACCAACATTTCACGGATGATACATTTTTCGGCCATGTTGAGAATAAAACTCAGGAAGGACCCTTAGCTCAGTGGGCAGAAAAGCTATTGACTGAACTAAAGTGTCACGACTTATGTTCATCATAATCTATGAGATTTTCCTATACATCTTTTAAACTTAAATACATTTCAATCCATTGTATAGTAACAGAAATGAGAAGACTAGACTGCCGAAGACGGGTAAATCGGGGTTCGATCCCGGTCGGGTGAACTGAGGGAAGTTTTCCCAAATAGTTTTCCACTCTATTTCTACGCAAATATGGGTGCACTTCTTCTAAACTAAACCTTCCTAATATGTAACACATTTGTGTAATTAGTACATAGGCGTATGACCCGAACGGCTAGTAAGATGCGGTTCTTGACAAAAAAAAAAGTTCATCACACTCTTCAAAACATAAATTTTCCTATGTTTTTCCAAGCTTTCTAGGAGAAAAATTTCAATCTTTTTACATACATTTTAGAGAGTGGCGTAGAAGAATAAAATTTCCTAATATTTTGAAAAAAAAAATTACGTTTGTGACGTCATCTTTAAAATAGGATAATTTGAACTTTCTGAGTAAGTCTGCAGCTCCCACATTCACAGATATTCCAGTAATTTTTAGCTTAAAAAATCCCTATTCAACACAAAGTTTACTGGCAGTTTAAAATGGCCATCCTCTGTGTGTTATAAAAACTGAGCCTGAGCTGAACAATTTCGGTGATGGGAGACAAACCCATCTTCCTAAATCACAAGTGTATAGTTATTTTTCATAAAATAATATTTATGTCATAAAATGGATAGACAAAATAATACTATAAACTTGATATTTTATCAAATGTACTATTCTTAATATTTCACAACTTCTACCAAGTTCTTATCAGAAAATATAATAATCAATAAAATATCGCATGCTTTTTTGTTTGTTTTAGTTTTAACGTAGAAGAATTTTTTCCTTTCTTTTTAGCACCGCGTCTTACTACCCGTTCGTATTATACGCTTACTAATCACGTTAATGGTTTTAGGGATTAAAAAGGTTATATTTAGAGGAAGTGTACTCACATTTACGTGGTGGGAGAAAGAAAAACCATTTGGGGGGGGGGGG
>CABFWB010000136.1:73231-101230 GCA_902151455.1 Timema bartmani | reverse complement strand
TAAAAAAAAAATCCGGCTTAACCTTTTTTTACAATTTTTCTTAGTGAATGAAAATATTTTATTCATTTCGTGAATTGATTACATACTAAATAAACAATACTAACAGCTATTGAAGCTAAACATTATTATAAGATATTTTTACAGTATTTAATGTTTAGGTATTATTTGTGTGTCTGTGTAGATGTTTTATAAAACAAACATTGTGCAACCATCTCATGTTAGAAGAACACATATAGGTAATGCCTTTTGTTAGCACCGGGAATACAAATCTCTCACTTTCGTTTAAATGAATAGGTGTAGAATTAGTCACGTATTTAAATCCCACTACTTTTATCTTTTCTTTTATTAATGCCATGTTTTCCCTGAAATCAAAAAATTCCCCGACTTTTACCTGTTTGTCTATAGCCACCATGTCTTTTCTTTAATATTGTATCTCTCACGCCCCTTAATACATCCGCTGTTAATTAACTGACACAGCCTAACTCCCTCCTTACACTCACAGCTCCCCACAAAAAAATATGATTGACATTTTTTTTAACATCGTAACACAATGTATTTTTTATTTTATTCCTCTATAATCACGAGTTTGTACAACGGGTGGAACCTACAATCCCATTTATATAAGAAGGAACTTTTTTTATAGTTATTAAAGTTACTTAAACAATCTTCATCCCTATATATTTTTTATCACCGCGTCTTACTTCCGGTTCAGGTTAAACACACATATATGTCATTACTCTAATGAGGTAGGGATGAGGAAGGAAGCATTTTAGGGGTAATATACCAGCATTTGCGTAGAAGGAGAGTGGGAAACCATTTAGGAAAAAATCACCCTCAACAGACCCGACGGGGATTCGAAACCCCGATCTCCCTGTCATTCTAAGACCAGAGTGGCGCCTTAGACCTTCATATTCTCATACGTAAAGTGATATGATCAGAAACACTCACTTTTCATAGATCACTATTAATAATTACTGTATCCGACACCTTTGCTCAGTCGGTAGGGTGTCTGTTTAATCAGCTAAGCGTCCCGGGTTCGATTCCCGGCATGGTCGAAAAAATTATCATTGGTGAATTGTTGGTTTTCCCTTTCACGGTGATGATTTAACGGCCGGGGAGTGGATGTTGTCAGGGTAAACACAGTTAGTTGAAACTGTAGCTGTGAAATAGTTCTTATCACTAGGTAGAACACTCATTGGCCAACTATCAACGAACATACATCCCCATATGAGGTGTGTAGAGCAGAACCTGTGTATGGCCGGTCAAATAGGTACGGAGTGAGGGAGAACCTATCACAGGTACAGTTTTAACAAGCTCTTCACAACCCTTCACAACACTTCACAACATGCCACTGCTCGGAAGGGCGAGGGCTATGTAAATTGGGAGAGGTGTGGACGTGAGAAAAGGGGTTTTTGCAATCTCTATAGCAAAACATTTTTCTTCACGTGGTGATATCAACAGTTGTTGAATATCTGTCAAGGATGTCCTGAAATTTAAATGACAGCTTTTTATCTTCTTTTAAAAAGTTCGTCATATAATACCGCTATGCTCATGGCAGATACTCAACAAATGTTGATATCACCATGTGAAGAAATTTAAACTTTAGGTTTCTACTGGAGTATTATTTGATTCACTTTGACTAAACAAATTTTTTTATATAGAAACTGTAAAAATAGTGGTGTTAGCTCGTGATCCCTTCACTCTCACCGTAAAATGGACGTTTTCACGTTGTCAAATTTAGCATGACCTTGTTTAATAGCGAGTGCGTGGGTTCCATCGCTAGGACGATAAGCGCTGCTCTGCTAAGTGACGAACCTAAATCCCAACTCGCAATGTGGCCACCAGACTCAGACTGCACTACTTTAGTACAGTACAACCTTATCTTACAGCTACTAAGATCTAAAGTCCGATTTTCATAGTAAGCCCGTTATTTGAAAACTAGAAACTCATGTTGCCATTATGGTGGAAATCAAAGTATTACAATTATTGTATTTACATTCTTAGTTTGTTTAGTTAGTAGTTTAAAGATAAATTATACAGTACTCCATTATGAATTATTATTATAAACTTTTTATTTATACAACAATCGATATATACGTATTATTGGAAGCTTCTTGTATAACTTTTTAGAATAATTTTAAAATCAATAAATCACGACAAGGAAGATGGACAGTGAGAGGGGGAGCATTTGAAGAAGGTAAAAAGTTTCAAGTATTTGGACAGAATTGTAGAGTAGAGTGGAAGAAACAAGAGAGAAATAAACGAGAGAGGAAGACAAGCAGAGGCATTCTTCAAAAGTGTGAGAAGCCTGATTTGGAGCAGGGATATGAAAAACAAGCGCAAGGGAGTGATCTACAATGCCTATTATTTAACAATATTGACGTACGCTGCAGAAACGGGATGGGAGCAGAATGCAGGCGAGTGAAATGAGATTTCTGAGAAGCAGGATAGGTGTGAAAAAATCTGACAGGATGAGAAATGAGAGAGTAAGAAGAATAGTACAGGAAGAGCCAGTCTAGGACAGGATAGAGAAGGGATGACAAAGGTGGTATGTGAGAAGAATGGAGAGGGAAAGGATTTCCAGGAGGATGTTGGATATGGAGGAAAGGAGGTGGTGGAGAGGTTTATGTTCTAAAGAGACCCAGCCAGTGGCTGGAAGCTATTAATGATGATGATGATGATAAAATCAAATAAGATATATTCTTAGAATGCCATATTTTAATGACTTGTAATCAATGCTGGTGACCGAAAGTGGGCTTCCTATAAAAACCAGTGTTTTTCTTTCACGTATCCATACGTCAAGTCATGTGAGCTGCAGCTGTCACTTTTGATATATATTATCAATACCTATAAAATTAGCGGTTTTTTGAACTGTGGACCTCATTCTCTCCATTCAAAAAATGCTAGGTACACTCCGTATGCCCTGAACGGTAGCAAGCTTACCTAGAATATTTACACTATGGTGT
This sequence comes from Timema bartmani, assembly GCA_902151455.1. NCBI lineage: Eukaryota > Metazoa > Arthropoda > Insecta > Phasmatodea > Timematidae > Timema > Timema bartmani. Next base: position 98,264 of record CABFWB010000136.1, on the reverse strand, counting down.
AGCGTGTAAGATAGGGTCATAGTGTAATACACCAAGACTGCTACCTAAACTACAGTCTTAAGTTTCCTTTTTGAATTTCAAGTTGAAATATCTCCTATACATTTTTTCTTTCCTGATCAAATTGGAAAGAAAACAAATGAATACTATATTCAATAGTAATTTACCTTAATAGAGAATAACCGTGGTTCACGCGGCTTAAGACGTCAGTCTCGCAATGTATGTAAAAAAAAAGAAGCCATAGGTATTCTATTGATTGCTTAGAATTATAAATTCAAATCATTTGAGATGAGCTGTTTAACGAAAAACATTTTGAGTGGCCGCCATATTGAAACCAATGGCCAGAATGAAAAAAACTATATACATTGTACTTAAGGTATATATCAGATCCTCAGCCTTAAGGAAGTTTCTCTGCGTTACTTGACCCAGGCTACGTCCATCAACCCTGAGGTTCGCTGGTGTCACTGCTCAGGGATAAAAGCGATTCCGAATGTACAGTTGTTAAACTACTCACTTTTAACATGTTCGTCACCAAGGGACCATTGTAATCGTAATTTGCAGTCTGAGTAAGCTCTTTTTGGGAAGAGGAGGTTGGGTCAATACCTGAACCTAGCTTTGTGGAAGCCGGCCGATTGAATCGAGATGGATATTTGAGTCCTCTCTCTAGTGGAACCATGTTTAAAATAAGCTTCTTTTTTAAAAAAAAAAATGTCCCTAGATGACACCTAGGGATCCCCATGTTGAAGGACTCAAGCTCTCCCATGGAGCGCAGCCATTTTAACCTGGAGGCTGTTGGTCTGGTGTATACCTTGTCTATGCCCTAGCTCAAAGAATGCCCTTGCCAAATTTCGCTAAAAATTTGTTCTGAACATTTGTCAGTTATCATGTAACAAATATCCGTACAGACATACAAATGAAATGTCAAATGGTCAAATTAAAACAGGACCCCGCTACGCTCTGACAATAACATTAAAATTGTATCAACGTTATGGTGATACGGAATTATAGTGCCCCGCGATTGGGAAGCCATTGGAAGTGCTACAGAGTTTTTTGTTTTCCCCGTGATTTTGAGCCAATTGTAATGATATGGAGATTTATATCGTGATATTGCACTGGGATTGAGCACCAATTATTACGATAACGGATTATATTGATGATTACGGCGCGTACATGCCTTACTGATCACTTGTACACTGTTATGTGATCTGATTATATATGATACTTATTCTTATTAAATGAGCAAGACTTTTGATGTTGCACACGATTCATTTAAATGATTACACCATCAATACTGAATATATGATATTGAATGATATAGTTTTTGTTAATTTATGAATTATTTTTCTGTGATAGCACACTTTGCTTGTTCTGAGTACTGCGTGCTGTGTAGATTTATGTTACTACTACTGTGATATTACCGGTACTGTGTACTCTATGGATTCAAAAACTGATGGATTCATACGCACAAGTTGCTTATATATGACCTACCCCTTGCCTCTTGGACCCCTTGTCACTAGTGTTAAAACTAACTAATAGGAGAACTCCTGGCAGCCTGATGTTGTGAAGGCTAGCTTCCTATTGGGTAAAGGGAGCCAGCATTTCACATGATCTTCTAATACAACGGAGTTGATCTTTTAAAAAAAAGTTTTAAGACGTAGTGTATTGAAATTACTTCTAAAAGCGCGTGATTTTCCACGGATGAAGTATTAAAAGGAAACTTTACATACTGTTCTTTAAAGAAAAATACACTTCATCCATGACTTTTTGAATATATCAGAGGGGTTCAAAACAGTATCGTTACAACAACGGCAGCAAAATATATATATAAAAAAAATTATGTTTGCTATTTTCTAAATCTAAAAGGCCCTTCATATGAAAATTGGACCGAATCGCAGGCCTCGTGACCTCGCCCTGGTTAGTTCTAGGCAATACACGTGGCGGGCAAACAGTTTCGACATTGGTCCCCGTCCCCTGCTGCCATCTTCCCCGCGGCTAATCCTCTAGGTCAATGGAAACGTACGACACTCGCCATTGCCTCAACAAAACGCGGACAGGATCAGAATTGCTTCTCACAAAACAATCGGGTACTTCATTCTTTAAATATAATTTTTTAAATGGCACATGGTCACGGAACGAATCTTGGTGTGCTAAGATCCCAGGTTCAATTCCCGCGTCCAGTGTCAGTTTTTCAATTGTGCTATATTTTGATTCAAACGGCTGGATCTGTAACCTAACTTAATTTTAATTTTTCGCTGCCCAAAATTGATAACGATTATTTTATAGGTTTATTACAACTCCAGATAACATAACATGAAGGGTGACCTGACGGTCTAGGGGTAAGCTGTCAGATTTCTGTGTTGGGGGTCCGGGGTTCAATCCTCGGTCCCGGCACAGATTTATCTGATTGACAAACCCTTCCATCACCTCTGACAAGACGTATATTAATCACAACTTGTGAATGTGTGGAACGCCAGGCCTCCACCGTGGTTCGGATTCCACGTTAAACTGTAGGTCCTCCATTTCATCTCACAATCACCCTACCATTTCACATTAGCGTGAGTGCGTATAACCCGAACGGAATAATAATAATAATAATAATAATAATAATAATAATAATAACATGACATGACATGACGTGACAGTATTTGTTTTAGCACCTAATATTAGTACCCATTTGGGTAATACGCATGCGCACTCGATTACACTAATGTGTTACAGAGATGAGGAAGTCTGAATTTATAGGAAGTGTAAACACATTTGCGTGGAAGTAAAGTGAAAAATCGTTTAGGAAAAACCATTCTCAGTACATCCAACCGGGATTTGATCAACTTTCAATTTTCCTAGATAATACCAATACACATAAAATAAAACTAATACTATAAATAAGTTTGTTACCAGTGATGACTGCAAAAAAAAAGTTTTTTTTGCTCCACGTTTTACTACCCGTTCGCTTATATACTAACTACGCTAATGGTCTTAGGTATGAGCAAGGTTATATTTATAGGAAGTGTATCCGCATTTGCGTGGAGGGACAGTGGAAAACCATTTTGTAAAAACCACCCTCAGTACACCCGACCGAGATTCGAACTTCGATCTCCCCGTCATCAGTAGTCTAATCTACTGCGGGACTAACACGTTAGACAATGCGGCCACCGAAGCGGGTTTCTAAAAGTTCATTCCTAACAGAATCCTACTATAGTTCAGGCAATATTATGTCAAAATTAAGGGGAACAAATATTTTGTTTATATTTTAAAACTCGCACTTATAACCGGGTTCCCACTATAGTTTTAAATTCGGTAGCTAGTTTGATACGTCGGTGGGTGCGCGGTATAAAAATAAAGCTAATTTTTAGACGGGTTTTGCTAGTGGCAATGATATTAGGGTTCGAATCTCGATCGGGTTTGCATAAGGTGTTTTTATCCCGTAATAGTTTTCCCATTTTATATTGAGGAAAATGCAGGTACATCTCCTTCAAGTTGTACCTTCCTCGCCCCTAATAAATTGGTGTAGTTAACATGTTTGCGTACAGCCCGAAGGGGTAGCAAGACGCGATGGTAAAAATAAAACAAAAACATGTTTGTATCTATAAATACTTGTGTTTGAAATAGTCAAGACCAGTCACTACGTTAAGAGTAATCGTACATGAATCTTTCTGAGAAAGATGTCATGAATGATAGTATAAAGAAGAGTAGAAATCTTATCTAGTGACACCTTCCTTAACTCATCAACCAGTTGACAGAGACGTTATATATGTGATATGAATAAGTCATGTGTGTCGGAGGATTATTGTATGTTGTGGAGATGAAGTTGAGAAACAATGTTAACAATGGACTTAACTACAGCAGGTCTGGGGAGTGGCTTAGGCCGGGATCACAATCAACTTAACTACTGCAGGTCTGGGGAGTGACTTAGGCCGGGATCATAATCAACTTAACTACAGCAGGTCTGGGGAGTGGCTTAGGCCGGGATCACAATCAACTTAACTACTGCAGGTCTGGGGAGTGACTTAGGCCGGGATCACAATCAACTTAACTACAGCAGGTCTGGGGAGTGGCTTAGGCCGGGATCACAATCAACTTAACTACTGCAGGTCTGGGGAGTGACTTAGGCCGGGATCATAATCAACTTAACTACAGCAGGTCTGGGGAGTGGCTTAGGCCGGGATCACAATCAACTTAACTACTGCAGGTCTGGGGAGTGACTTAGGCCGGGATCACAATCAACTTAACTACAGCAGGTCTGGGGAGTGGCTTAGGCCGGGATCACAATCAACTTAACTACTGCAGGTCTGGGGAGTGACTTAGGCCGGGATCATAATCAACTTAACTACAGCAGGTCTGGGGAGTGGCTTAGGCCGGGATCACAATCAACTTAACTACTGCAGGTCTGGGGAGTGACTTAGGCCGGGATCATAATCAACTTAACTACAGCAGGTCTGGGGAGTGGCTTAGGCCGGGATCACAATCAACTTAACTACTGCAGGTCTGGGGAGTGACTTAGGCCGGGATCATAATCAACTTAACTACAGCAGGTCTGGGGAGTGGCTTAGGCCGGGATCACAATCAACTTAACTACAGCAGGTCTGGGGAGTGACTTAGGCCGGGATCACAATCAACTTAACTACTGCAGGTCTGGGGAGTGGCTTAGGCCGGGATCACAATCAACTTAACTACAGCAGATCTGGGGAGTGACTTAGGCCGGGGTCACAATCAACTTAACTACAGCAGGTCTGGGGAGTGACTTAGGCCAGGATCACAATCAACTTAACTACAGCAGATCTGGGGAGTGACTTAGGTCGGGATCACAATGAACTAAACGCGGCCCGCTTAAGTAACCGCGTAGTCTAACGCGCTACTCTCGCCGTAGACTAGACTGCCAATGACTGGGAGATCAAGGTTCAAATCTCGGTCTGGTGTACTGAGAGAGGTTTTTCAAAAATGATTTTCCTCTCTCCCTCTATGCAAATACGGGCACACTTGCTCTAAATATAGCCTTCATAATCCCTAAGACTATCAGTGTAATTAGTACATAAGCGAATAACCCGAACGGGCAGTAAGACGTGGTACTAAAAAAAACTTAACGCAACGTAAAGTAAAGGTTCGCCTCGTGTTTTTAAATAGAAGCCATCGCAATACATTTAACAAAACCTTTGTACGTGCCTTTTAACTCTATTTTTAGCCACTAGGTCTTACTGCCCGTTCGGGTTATACACTTATCTACTAATTACGTTGATGACTTAAGGATGAGTAAGGTTGAATTTTATATGAAGTGTACCCCCATTTGCTTGAGTGAGAGTGGAAAATCATGACAAAATTATATACATTGTTGCAGAAACATTGAGAAAAGAGGAACATCCTGTCCACCAAATAACATAACAACCAATTTCACATTTCAAAGATTTCACTAAAACTAAAAATATATTTGCCAATATCTCAGAAATTATTGACTATAGACTATTTCAAATAAAAGATTTTTATTTTTAATAGTACTACAATTTTACGAGAGTAAGTTATTCCGTATCTCAAATCTCAAATGTTTGCGAAGATATGATAGAATGGTATATTTCTGCGTACCCTCAAATGTTTAACTTCAAAACCAAGAAGCCCGACACTTGGTGTATGTAGCTAGGGGGACCCAAGCACCTGAACCTTAAGCGTATTTTCATAAATTTTTACATCTATTGTGAGAGTAGCGCCTTATATCACGAGATCACCGAATATACTTCTAAGAAGATATCTCCGATCAAATTTCGCTGAGGAATATATTAATCACTGTCAGTGGTTTTAAATCACAATTTATTTATAAAGATTTAACTCCAAATACAAATATACATTTAACCATAAATACTAAAAATGTTGAGAAAATCCGTTTAAACATTTTGGCTTTAAAGAAGCGCTTGGATATATTATGACACGCAAACAAAACAATTACATTGGAATCGGTATATTAGATAAATCAAAATAATGCTTGGTATTAACTTTAAATAATTTGTTAGTATGTTTTAGAACATATTATTTATAGATCTAAACACTAATGAATTTAGGAAGAGTAAAGTAAAATTTATAGGAAGTGTACCACTTGGACAGGATTCGAACTAAGACCTCCCAGCAAACAAGACCGTATGAGACCAACGTCTTATACCACGTGCCCATCACCGATACTGGTTACTTAGAAAATGATTCCTTTATTTTAGTAGAGTGGATAATGCCGTAAGCTAGATAATCTTTCCACCATTGAACATTTTTCAGAATGTAAAGTCACAAAGTGTTAAGATGCTCTTGGAACTAAATGTTAAACGCCAGATTATGTGTAATGCTTCTATTGATTTATTGATTCATCACAACTATAGTCACAAAGACCATTCGTGAAAATGTCTCATCTATCACAAAAGGTGCAACAAACGGAAGTTGGTAAAACATCCTCACAGATGCGGGGTCTTAGTTTAGAAATACTATTTAACATTCACGTTCTAAACACAAGGGTGTATCATCACACGACTTACACGCTATCTTTTATCTTGGACATTCGACAGTAAACCTAGCGCCAGTAATCATACAATCCAATTAAGAAAGGAAGCTTCTCATAGTTATTATAACAGGTAGGAAAGATTCTGATCTACTTTGATGTATCTATACGTCAAGTCATGCGATGTGTAACTGTCTCTTTTGATAAATACTATCAATACTTATAAAAAACAACACTAATAAAATATAACCCGCTTCGGTGGCCACGTGGTCTGACGCGCTACTCTTGCAATAAATTAGACTAACGATGATTGGGAGATGAAATTTCAAGTTTAGATTAGGTGTAATGAGGTGTCCCCCCAACCCGAAAAAATGGTTTTCCACTCTCCCTCTACGCAAATGTGGTTACACTTCCTATAAATATAACTTTCCTAATCCCTATTACCATTAAAGTAATAGAGCGTATAACCCGAACGGTTTGTAAGACGCAGTGATAAAAATAATTCTTTATTTGAGGGCTTCACACAAAATAAAAACAACATCCCGAGGACAGAAATAATTGTTTTGTGATTTTGGGGCACATAAAATGTTAAGATTCATCGTAATCTAAGGTTCAACATTTTTCACAGTTAAAATATTTTGTTCTCTTTATTAGAAAGTAAAAAGTGAAATAAATCAAAAGAGTTACAATATTGACAGACTAACTCCGCTAAGTAAAATACTTTGTCCCACGAGTAAAGTCCGATTTTCATCGGAAGAGCCAACATTAATAAAAAAAAACTACATTATTTATGTTATTTTATTCATAATATATATCAAAAGTGACAGATCATACGACTTGATAGTATTTTAAATATAGTTTCTAACTGTCAGATAAGGTTCTTCCTATGAAAATTGGACTGTAAAATGTGTGTATGAAACAAAGTTACATAAATACGCTCTATTTACTGCTTGATAAACACTTTAATCAGAAAATGTCCTGCTTCGTCAAGTGACAGGTGGATGATATATTATATATATACATATAGGGAAGTTATATTTATAAGAAGTGTACCCGCGCTTGCATGGAGGAGAGTGAAAACCCACTTTGAATAAACCCACCCTCAGTACACCCGACCTAGATTCTAATCTTGATCGCCCAGTCATTGTCAGTCTAGTCTACTAAGAGAGTAGCGCCTTATACCACACGACCACCGAAGCGAGTAATTAGTACATTAAGGTGGGTGATCCGCGTGTGCTTGGAACACATATCAAGTGGTCTGCTATTGGGAGAAGTTCGAGACACACTGGTCTTGTTAATAGGCTGTACGAGTGATTAGGAGCTCACTATTTATAACTAGAGTACAAAGTGCTAATAGCCTCTAACTTTAGCTTAACAACCCACCTCGGTGAAGATGCACACGATGGGATGTCAGGCTAGTCTAGTCTGAAGATGGAATGTCAGGCTAGTCTAGTCTGAAGATGGAATGTCAGGCTAGTCTAGTCTGAAGATGGAATGTCAGGCTAGTCTAGCCTGAAGATGGAATGTCAGGCTAGTCTAGCCTGAAGATGGAATGTCAAGCTAGTCTAGTCTGAAGATGGAATGTCAGGCTAGTCTAGTCTGAAGATGGAATGTCAAGCTAGTCTAGCCTGAAGATGGAATGTCAGGCTAGTCTAGTCTGAAGATGGAATGTCAAGCTAGTCTAGCCTGAAGATGGAATGTCAGGCTAATCTAGTCTGAAGATGGAATGTCAGGCTAGTCTAGCCTGAAGATTGAATGTCAGACTAATCTAGTCTGAAGATGGAATATCAGGCTAGTCTAGTCTCAAGATGGAATATCAGGCTAATCTAGTCTGAAGATAAAATGTCAGGCTAATTTAGTCTAAAGATGGAATGTCAGGCTAGTCTGGTCTGAAGATGGAATGTCAGGCTAGTCTAGTCTAAAGATGGAATGTCAGGCTAGTCTAGTCTAAAGATGGAATGTCAGGTTAGTCTAGTCTGAAGATGAAATGTCAGGCTAGTCTAGTCTGAAGATGGAATGTCTGGCTAGTCTAGTCTGAAGATGAAATGTCAGGCTAGTCTAGTCTGAAGATGGAATGTCAGGCTAGTCTAGTATGAAGATGGAATGTCAAGCTAGTCTAGTATGAAGATGGAATGTCAGGCTAATCTAGTCTGAAGATGGAATGGTCTCATCCTACGGATACATCTCTGTCACTGACATATTTCCACTAGTTGAAAAATTACGCCTGTGCACGGGAATCGAACCCGGGGCCCTTTACATAGAATGGCGCTGAGTAGGGACATTTCCCCTTCATAGTTTAAGGTAGTCAAGGATCATCTGTTCGATTCCCGTGTCTAGGTAAAATGTTTCAACTAATTAAAGTATTCTCTAGTCTAGAGGTCGGGGCTCGAATCTTGACCAGGTTTATTGAAAGTTTCTTCCCTAACTCTAAACGATTTCCCAAAATCACTACACGCAAATGAGGATACATTTCTTCTAAATTCTACCTTACTAATTTATAGCCCACTATTATTTTATCGCTTCTTACTACCCGTTCGGAAAATGAACACTAATTGGGTAGAGTTGAGAGAAGTTAACTTTAGAAGAAATGTATCCTTCACTTACCTTGCTTTATTTCACTATGGTGAAGCTTATAACAGGGTGTCCAGTCAAACCATAGATAGTTTAAAATTCCCTGACTTTTCCGGGTTTTCCAGAGCAAATTTCAAACTTATCTAGCCACTCACTATATATATATATATATATATGTGTGTGTGTGTGTAATATACATATATATATGTGTGTGTGTAATATACATATATATATATATATATTACACACATTATTTTACTAAGATCGCAACTTGACACACACATTATGAAGGGGTTAAAGGAGTTCAGCCTAAAGCGATGGTCTCTCGGGTCGTGCGATATAAGATAGATTTCAGAGAGATCATGCATGAGTCATCATAAGATCGCCTTAAATCAGTACAGTTTAAAATTGTTGTGAGACCAATTATTTTTTAGTTTATTCTTTCTATAACGTTAATGAATTCCCGAACATGCTCATAGTCATGACTCAACTGTGGATAAAGACGCGTGGTTGAGAACTATTCAGTTTAGTTTGCACAACAAGGACAATTATGTTAAAAGAGATTTGCGGTGTGTACTAACTGGAAGATAAATATTATTTTGACTATGGTAGCTAAAAGTTGTGTATTTTTTTTAGTGAATATGTAAAAATTCTGGAAATTCGATAACATTCCCTGACCATGCAAATTTCCGGACAATTCTCTGTTTTTGCCAGGTTCTCCAGGTCGCTGAACGCTCTGTTATAAAATAGGGCCATAGTGAAATTCGTCAAGGTAAGACTGCTACCATTCAGGTTAAAACGAGGTGTTCAGTACATGTAGGGTAAGATTGGGGAACAATGAAAAGGGAAAAATCACCCATTAAAATTCGACCTTCCAATCACCAGTGGACCGGTTTGGATGAGCAAGGGCGTAGAAATGGGGGTGGAAGTTTAGGGCGGGTCCGGGCCCTCTTTGGAATTTGATAGACCCCCTCATAGGGGGACATATTTATGCGTATAAAAACCTTTTTGGCTAAAGGTATAGGATAATTTTCAATCGGACCCTCCTCCCCCCTTTTAGAAAAAATTAATTCGCTTTCTACGCTGGTGTAAGATGAGCTTGACGTTTAGACCGCCGATGCGTGTTGAAAGTGTTGCTCATGACCATACTTCGATAGATCCCAGGACGGCCAAGTTGTCTGCCATTAGAAGTAGGTAGCCTTGTCTTGAAAAAACACGGCGCTGTTCTTAGTAGAATCGACTTCACGGATACAGAAAGAAAGAGAGAGTCAGTTCGCTGAATATTGGTGGCTTGGCACTTCTCCTCAGCTTGTGGAATCCACAAGGGCTCTTTTCGTTAGTTTGTAGTGGATTGCTCATAGGGAATACATGGGTGAGACATAGACTGGGGGAAAAAAAGTAATTCAGAAGTCGATAAATTTCCAAATATCATGATTCAATAATTTATTAAAGTGGTGGTATTTGGATAGAAAAACAATGTTTTCTAGAATTATAACAATTTTGTTAAATTTATATCTGAAAAGGGGTTTCATAATATGATTATCAGATTATTATAACCCGCCTCGGTGGAGTTGTTGGCTAACGCGCCAGTCGTGTTGAGCTAGACCACCAAAGACGGGGAGATCGAGGTTCGAATCTAGGTTGGGTGAACTGGGGGTGGTTTTTCCTAAATGGTTTTTCACTCTCCCTCCACGCAAATGCGGGTTTACTTAATCTAAATTCAACCTTCCCAATTCCTAATCCATTAGTGTAACTAGTACTTAAGCGTATAACCCGAACGGATAGTAAGAGGTGGTGCTAAAGAATTTTTTATTATTTTTCTAACGAAAAATTATTTTGGTGTGCTAATAACTGATTTTTAAAAACGCGTTCCTAGTTACAATATTACAATAAACAATAGGCTACAATAAAGTATATACGATTATGTCATACCATTTACTTTTATACTCTCTAAAAGGTGCTTCAAAGTAAAAAAAAATCATACAGCGATGACGTATTTGTGCTCACAAGTTCCCAATGTTCATAGGAAGGGACCTTATCTGACAGATACGACAGTTACTAGACCTACTTACACATATTCATACGTCAAATCATGTGATATTCGGCTGTCACTTTTATTAGATATCATCAATACCTATAAAATAACAATAATAATATAGTAAAACTAGCAGAAGTATCCAGCGTTGCTTCAAACAAACAGAAAAAACTTTTCATTCTTTTTCACCCAACCAGGTTTTAATTAATTAAGAAAAAAAATAATCAAAATTGTAAAACTCCGGCTTCGAGGTGTCCACGTTCGTGTACAGGGGCTACTCATTTTTAAAATTTCAGACCTCTGAGTGCGGTAGATATTGCGCAACGGTCATAAAAAATACACTCTTTATTTTATTACTATCGATGTTATTAATTTTGGACGCAAAAAAAAAAAAAAGAAAAAAAAGATAATATTTTCTATAGGGTCTTTTATATGAAAATTGAGTTATAGATACACAATACGGTGGAAATGTCATTTTTGTCCATCAGATAGGACCCAACACAGTGCTCTTATTGTTGCCTACGTACTTGTCACAAATTATGATGTGTCGGGGGAGAATAATTACAGACCATCAGATTAGTCAGAGGATCAGATATTACAGTATCTGTTTGTGTAGCCTTGGTGTTCAAAACACACTTATATTTTCTATTATTTACATCCATAAAAAAATTATACTCAAAACAGAATCACACACCATCTAATGAATATCATTTTTTGAACCTTTCACTGTAAAATGAGACAGGAACAATCAATCATTTTGTAAAACCATTAAAAGCAATGACACTTTAATGTAGAGAATGATAACACACGTGAGTATCGAGATTTTAAACAATGGATATTTTTTTTTTTCAAAACACGTGGTTTCGTTGTTAGGAACTGCGAACTTATTGACCGAGCGAAGCGAGGTTTTGTGTTGACCATTTTGCATTTTGTCAGTTTGTCCGGATCTTTGTTACGAGATAACTATCAAATGCTTTGGTCAATTTTAACGAAATTTGGCAGAGATATTATTTGAAAACAGGCCGAAGTATGTATGCACATAGTTTTTCAATATGATTATCAGTTTCAATATGATGGCTGGTAAAAAGATTTTTTGTCTAGTAACTCATCTCAAGTGATTCGAATTTATAAGCATAATCAATCAATCGCATATACATGTATATTCTAATTTTTATATGTATTTATAGAATGACGTATTAAACCACGTGAGAAATAGTTATTCTCTATGAATATAGTTTATGATTGAATAATACTTATCACCGCGTCTTACTACCCATTCGGGTTATACGCCTTTTATTGAATAAAAGAGTTTTAATTTGATTTCTGTTTAACTTAATCACCAAGGGAAAATATCAACTTCAATTCCAAGGAGAGATTACAGAAGATATTTCAACTTCAAATTCATAGAGTAGTGTTAAGACTGTAGTAACGATAGGAACATGGAGGGAGTGAGGTCTACTGTTCACAGAACTACTAGTAATACTGTAGTAATGATAAGAACATGGAGGGAGCGAGGTCTACTGTTCACATAACTACTAGTAAGACTGTAGTGACGATAATAACATGGAGCGAGGTCTACTGTTCACAGAACTACTAGTAAGACTATAGTAACGATAATAACATGGAGGGAGGTCTACTGTTCACAGAACTACTAGTAAGACTGTAGTAACGATAATAACATGAAGGGAGCGAGGTCTACTGTTCACGGAACTATTTACTAGTAATAATAGTAGAGCCAAATGGTTCGTTCTTCAAAAAAAGTTAACATTAGTTTGAATTTTAGTACTTACGAAGGAATCCTAATGAATCCCTGACTTTCCAAACGTCGACGGACAAAATACTGTGGCGTCTCCATCTCGATCATTTCCTGCAGCTCCATGGTGACTTCGAACCCGTCGTAAGTCCTCCGAACTGTTATACACAGTTTATTTAGGAGGTCCTCGTGGAGTTATCAATTCATCCAAAAATTACTAAGCTTGTCCTTATGAATTTAATGACATGACTGACCCATCCTGAACCAAAGATTAGTGGAAATGACACAATGACAGAGAGCATGTCCTGGACGACGTCACAACGTCCATCACCCGTCATTGTCACCTGGGCGTTAATTATCGGCGAAGCGTTAAAAAACCAAGCGGGGACGAACAGTAATTAACGAGATCATCAAATAATCAATCGGTTAACGAGGTGTCGAAAACTTGGTTTGGAGACAGAAGCCTTTTGAGCGTTTTCCAAAACGTTGAGGCGTTGTGCCTTTTAGCGATGTCCGAAACTCCTCTTGGAGGACTTGGGTTTTAATCCCGCCCAAGTAGAGATAATAATAAAGAAGTAAAATCGCGCTACTGCTGAAAACATTACTTTCAAACCTTTATTGAATATTTTGACTAAACTACTTAAATGCCATAATCTCTTCCCTTTGCAGAAACCAATCTCACAATTGACATAAGTTCGAATAACTAATTCAACCAACAAGACAAGGAATGAAGATAGAAACTTTGTTTGACATGGCGAGTATTAAAGCTCTAAAGCCAATGATTCCCTCAGACAAGTTCAAACCAAATATTATCTTAGAGCAGACACACCATACTATTCCTCAGCTGACAATTCACCAATTACACATATTCGACCGTAGCGGGATTCCACGGAATATGAGAGCAGGCAGTTTAATCTATTTTACAAAATAAATTTACGTACTAAATGTTTATATAAAAACAATTAGATGATTAGTAACTTCAAAATTAACACTTTAATTGAAAAGTAAATATTCATTAGCTAAATAGAAGCAAACTACATAGTACATTTTTTTTTGTCGCTCATGTGAGCTCCACTGGACGTCAGGCAAACCTCAGTACATTGTGCATCACTTTCCTCGGTATAGATCGTCGAATTGTTTCTGCCCCACCCTGTATTTTGAGAACTATTCAAGACAATAAACAATACAAAATAAAATATTAGATACTGTAACATAAAAATAATAACTTAAGATTGATTCTTCAATAAATCCGTTTGATCGCAGCTTCAATAGAACATAATGTATCATAATAGATAGATAGCGTAGATAGATGTAGCTGAACTAGTAAAGGTATAGTCAGCAGCTACTGCACTGTGTTGATTATTTACAGATTACGTTTGTTGATGTAGTTAGATGTCGCTAATAATTTAAATGGGCAAGAGATAATTTTAGGTCAGGTCCTATAAATACTTTTCAGTGTCCCGGTGGGTCACGCTAACCCTGTTTTTTGGGTAAAGTAGTCTCTCATTAATGTAGGAAATGTCAGACAGGAATATTGGAACCAACACATCTTACAGGAGAAAACAAGATAACCCGTCTTACGATATCCATAATCCAATCTTTCTGAAAAGAGTGCGTGGAGGAATTTTTTTTTTCCGCAGCTTGGAAAAAATACAAGGTTATCTCGTTGACATATAAAAGTAACGGTTGGTGGACTATAAATCTATACTTATCTATATGGCATTTTGTAAAGCTGTTTATAATATGTAAGGATACACATATAAGATATATGAATTGCGCCTGTATTTTATATATAGGTTGTTTTAAAGACTCAGGGAATCTACTACTAAATATTTAATAAATAAAAGCTTAGATAAGTTTATACCATCTCTGGTGGCCGTATGGTCTAATGATGAGTAAGTAAGTCAGTCAGGGCTTTCACTTATATATAGGCCTATAAAGATTACAAGGTAAAACCATCCTCAGCCTCTCGGTTGAGATTCAAACCAAGACCTCATCACAGGAAATCCATACTTTTGCGAGTGTGGATTACGAGGCTACCTGTCAGACTTTACACCAGACCGTGTACTATGTTATATAACCAGTTCCAAAGAGGAGGGTGAAAAGACAAATGATGGTGACAACGAAACGTTTCAAATGTAAATGAGTTGCAGTGTGCTGTCTATATTTTCCTTTCCCGACAGGACTGCCAACTCTAATCGGTGCGAAATAAAAGCGGACAATCCTACCAAGGCCATTTTGTGAATGCTATTTTAGTTGTTAGTTATTACACTTCATTGAGACGTGTCGTGATTTATGTTTTTCTTTCTTTTGTTATGAAAACGATCAGTGAACAAGAACATATATTTTAGCTGATTAGACTTTAAATTAGCCTATTTGTTGGAGAAGGGATAGATTATTCTTTTTAACCATTTACTTTGATCTCAAAGCTGCGAAATTTTGCGTTAAGCTTCGTTGAAAATAAGCAAAAAATAAATTTTCATAAAACTTTATTGTTTAGAACAATAAAACTCAAAATGTAAGGTTTTTATTCCTATAGAAACATGTTTCTACTTTTCACTTCCATTTTGGCTTTCACTTCTTCTTCATATGTTTCTATTTGTCACTTCTTAAATAACGTGGGATTTCCTGGAGCACGAACCAGGGTCCAGGAGTCGCATCTTGGTGCAGTTTTCTGGAGACTTTTTTTTATAAAACAATAGGATTGAGACCAGATATACTATTTTACTATATAAAAACACAAATAAAAATAATTATTTTAAAATTAAATAAACTTTTTCACCAATCCCGATTTCGATGTTTCCAAGTGAAGAATGCAGAAAACCGCACTCCGATGTGATTTTAGGTTAGAGCGTAATCTTGTAACTAATATCCCAATTAATCAGATTAGAGACGGTCTATTATGTCGGGAGTGTAGACGGTCTATTATGTCGGGAGTGTAGGAGACGCAAGTTAAGAGCAGTGTTTTTGCAGTTTTTTTAGTAACAAAACATTTTTTTGTCCAAAATAAATCAAATATTGCTCCACAGGCCAGAAGTCAGGGTGTAAATAAAGCCCCAATTCAGAAATAATCAGAGAAAAAACTGCAAAGTGTTTTAAACGTCTTAGTTTAAGTCTGTAATTAACATTATAAGCTTCTCTCTCTCCTAAGAGGTCTGCGTTCTGCGTCATCTTGGAAAGATAGCGGCGAAATGAAGATTTTCACGAATATCTAGTTAAACGTTAATTTTACGGTAAAAATAGTCACTATTCATTTTATTCCAGATAAGGCTATCTATAAAAAAAAGATTATGAGCTTATTTTTCCTAAAATAAAATATTTTGGCGTTAAAGCCACGATAAGCCAATGACTTTCACACAAATGCACGCAAAACAGGGGCACCCATCCTATATTTCAATTTTTACGACAAGTACTCCGTATTTTTAATAATGTAAATGTAATCGGTATATCTGCTACTAAATACTTAAATGTTTTAAGCTCTAAAAAATGAATATTCAGTTAAAAAAAACTCTCTATAAAATGTTTATTCATTTGTAGAAGTTAGAACTTTTACGGTAATTGTGAGTTTTAATAATCGTTTGCATTATCCCGCTCACAAGCAAGTTATAACTTCCAATTGGGAAGAGAGGGAAAAATTTTGATAGGGAATATTATCTGGAATAATATGGATAAATATTTTTACCGTAAAATTAACGTTTACCGAAATATTCACGAAAATCCTCATTCCTCTGCATCTTTCCAAGAGGTCGCTGAACGCAGACCTCTTAGGAAGGGGGAGGAGAACTTGGTATGTTCATTACATACCTTAATTAAGGCGATTAAAACACTTTGCATATTACCTCAGATTATTTCCGAAATCAAATACCTGACGCCTGGCCTACCAGTAGAAACACAGAGTTTAATTTTTCTTCACACGGTGATATCAATAATTATCTAATACCTGTCATGAGCATAGCGGCATTAGATGACAAACTTTTTAAACAAAGAGAAAAAGTTGTCATTAATTTCCAGGACACCCTTGAGCAATATTCAACAGCTATTGAGGTTATCATGTGAAGAAAATTAAACTTTATGTTTCTACTGGAGAAATATTTGATTTATTTTAGAAAAAAAAAAAAGCTATAAAAACTGGAAGAAAAAACCCCTGCCCTTTAATCGCGCTCCCAACACTTACTTCATACGGGCAGGCACTTTTTAGTTACTTACGTGTCCCACACTCTTATTCTTGACTGGTTTTTCTGTTCCCTGTTGAGACATTGTGAGACCGTTTTGGATGGATAACTTCAGATAAGCTACGGTGATTCATCTCGACGGTAGATTTGTTAGAGTGGTCAGCGTGTGTAGCCAGGTCTAAGAGGAATTCGTGCATTACCGTTACAACATTTTTATCTAATGTTTACGATTTAAAAGTTAGATTTTAATTTTAATTTGTACCATCAACAGAAATATTATATTATTATTTTTAGTACCGCGTCTTACAAACGCATATGTACTACTTACTCTGGTAATTTAAGAATAAGGAAGTCTGAATTCAAAGTACGTGTACCCACATTTGCGTAGAGGGAGAGTGAAAAACCATTTAGTAAACCCTCCTCGATAAACCCAACCGGGATAAGATGCCCGATCTCCTTGCTATAGAAAGTCTAGCCTAACCTGAGAGTGACACCTTAAACCTTGCGACCACTGAAGCAGATAGCATTTTGACTATTTCTTTTATGGTAAAATAATAACGAACTCAAACTTGTTCATGTTAATCTTGAAAATCTATCGTATTTGTTATCTAACTGCTGATTTTCTTAATGTGAAGGATTGAATTTGGATATCACCATTCAATTGTTGATTGACAGATTAAGAAGACTCTGACGTTTTTATTCAATATAATATTTCAAGGAATAGAACTGCATTTCAGTTATTTATCAATGGTAAACTTCTCCACCCAAAAGAGTCTTCTCCAAGCACTAAAACATTTATGGTACTTTGTACGTTTTCTTCATATTTTTTTATTTGAACTTTTTTATCACCGCATCTTAATACCTGTTCAGGTGTAAACGCGTGTATTATAATTACTCTAATGGGGTATGGCTGAAGAAGGAAGCATTTTAGAGAGTGGAAAAACGTTTTAGAGGAAACCACCCTCAGTAACCGGCCCCATGGTGTAGTGGTCACTGTACCTGGCTACGAACTTAGAGGTACCGGGTTCGATTCACAGCTGGTACCTTGGTTAATTTTACCCGTAAGGGCAACTATCCCAACGGTCACTTAAGTTAGGTTTAAGACCCCGACCGGCCCACACCTTTATGTTAAATATCATCTCATTGCTGGTACATGCATACAACCTCCTATGGTGTACCCTGGACAACGCTCTGTTCCACCAGAGCGACAAATAGTCTACATACAGGCGACCGAACCTGGATGTCATGTTAATTCCGGTCAGTAGTGCCATACGCCGAAAAAAAAACCCACAAAAAAATGTCAGTAGACCCAACCGGAATTCGAACCCCGATGTCTGTCATCAACAGGCCAGCCTAACACGAGCGTGACGCCTTATACCGTTCAGCCACTGAAGCGGGAAGCTGCAAACTGATAATCATATATGAGTATGACCCTTGAGATATTAAACGTTGGCCTACCCTGCCTTAAACTAAATTGTAGACTGCTTTAAACACCGAGTCATTCGTTTTTTAACCGTCATTATTGTTTGAGATTTAAGTTTATTTCTACGTCTCGTGAAATATGCGCATGATCGTTGTATAATAGCAGCACTCTGGCAAGGTTTGATGGACTTCCAAGGTCGCAGTCAGACTGATAAAAGATAAGAACCTACGACCCGTACAAAACGCATCTCTCAGTCTGTGTGCTTTGATCCCGCCGAGCAACGATAATCTCGTCACTTTATAACAGGTCTAAATTTGACGTCTCAATTATACATCATGATTAACAGTTTAAAGATTTAGTGTAGGAAGCGCGAGTTAAAAAGCAGCGTTTTTGCAGTTTTTATAGCAAAAATTTGTTTTGACCAAATAAAATAAAATATTTCCCCAGTAGAAACAAAGAATTTAATTATTTTTTTTAGCACCGAGTCTTATAACCCGTTCGGGCTATACGCCTATGTACTAATTACATAAATGGGTAAAGGATTAGAAAGGTTTAATTTAGAGGAATTGCACCCGCATTTGCGTAGGAGTGGAAAACCATCCAGGAAAAAGCCTCTCGGTACACCCGACCGGGATCGAACCCCGAACTCACCATTTTCGGTAGTCTAGTCTAACACTAGAGTAACGCATTAGACCACACGTTCACCGAAGCGGGTTTTAATTTACTTCACAATATGGTGATATCAACAGTTGTTGAATATTTGTCATGAGCATAGCGGCATTAGATGACAAACTTCTTAAATGAAGAGAAAACGTTGTCATTAAATTCCAGGAGACCCTTGACAGATATTCAAGAACCTATTCATATCAGCATGTGAAGAAAATTAAACTCTGCGTTTCTACTGCAGAGGTATTTTATTTATTTTTGGCAATAAAAAAAGTTAAAATATAAAAACCGCAAACACGCCGAACTTTCCTCACGTTCTTCACGTTCCTCACACTCCCAACTTGAAGTTAGTGTTGGTCAAATCTGTGTGTGAGCAATAAAAAAGTCTCAAAATTTAAACTAAATCAATAAAATTTTATCATCTGCTTCATGTTAGAGTAGTGAAAAGTTTCCCCAAGTTATATTACCCACACCGGTGGACAAGCGGGAAAAAGCGTCAGTCAGGTCTGGTTTGCCAGTGGTGGAGAAAAACGGGTTCGAATCCTTACTGGGTGTATTGAGGGTGGTTTTTACTAAATAGTTTCTCATAACTCTTCAATATAAATGAGTGTACTAGTTTTTTTAATTCTCCCTTACTTATTTGTAAATATGCGAATAGCATGGACTGGTAGTAAGATGTATAGAACAAAAAGAAAATAACATATTTAAATTTTTTTAAATTTTCTATATATAATATCACGTGATCGACCAAAAAAAAAATTCAAAGACAAAGTTGTAGTGGATTCCTCCCTCTCTGGTGTAATTATTTAAAATTCACCCTCCCTGACTGTGTCCATAAATTAGGATAAGCTCTGATACCCCAAACGGGCATTATAGATGCACAGCATTAAAAAAAAAAGTATGAAATGTGGAGTACTTGTATTGCCGTACACTTTCCAAAGATGAGTTTGTCACATGAATGGTAAGATAGATTAACCTAAAACAACACTAAACATTCTATCCTAGGGTCTAAAAAGTTTCAAATTATTCAATACCCTTATCAGATATTCAAGATCTGTGGAGATTACTCTGTGTAGAAAATGAAACTGAAAGTATCTATTATTATATAATAATAATATAATATTACGTGTCTGGGCTACATCACTCATAGCCCAGTTTGTGGAAAGATTTGCCGGTACTAATGTACTGTACCTTTGTCTAGGAAACGCCCGAATGTACTAATGGTCTACCCTGTTCGTGGAGGTTCTTTCCATGTCCCGATGAGATGAGATGATGGTGATAGTGAGTATGAGGGTGTGGAAACAGTGGAAACATTTAAACCTAATTTACTATTATTATTATTTATCACTGCATCTTACTATCCGTTCGGATTACGCGCTTAAGTTCTAATTACGCTAATAGGCTAGAAATTGGAAACGTTGAATAGAGAGGAAGTGCGTCCGCATTTGCGTGGAGGAAGAGTGAAAAACCATTAAGGGAAAATAGCCACAGTTCACCCGAGCGAGATTAAAACCTCAATTTTCCCCATCCTCGACAGTCTAGCTCGACACGAAACTAGCGCTTTAGCCAACTACGACAGCGAGGCAGGTAAACCTAACTTTAGCTTGATTAACCAAACCCTGGTGACCGTTGGGGTAGTTCCTCTTTAGGGGAAAAATATCCAGGGTACTAGGCGGGAATCGAGCCCGGAACCTGTAGACTCGTAGCCAGGTGCACTGACCACTACACCATGGGGCCGGTTAATGTATCATCTGAATAAATATTTTATTTGTTTTAGCCAAAAATTGTTTTTTTGATATAAAAAAACTGCCTTAACTCGTGCTCTCTTCCATTCAACCTTAAATAACTGAATAGAAACTCCATAACAGAACTTTTATAGATTCCACATTGAACACGATGTTTGGAATATAATCAGCATAACAGAACTTTTATAGATTCCACATTGAACACGATGTTTGGTATATAACCAGCATAACAGAACTTTTATAGATTCCACATTGAACACGATGTTTGGTATATAACCAGCATAACAGAACTTTTATAGATTCCACATTGAACACGATGTTTGGTATATAACCAGCATAACAGAACTTTTATAGATTCCACATTGAACACGATGTTTGGTATATAACCAGCATAACAGAACTTTTATAGATTCCACATTGAACACGATGTTTGGTATATAACCAGCATAACAGAACTTTTATAGATTCCACATTGAACACGATGTTTGGTATATAACCAGCATAACAGAACTTTTATAGATTCCACATTGAACACGATGTTTGGTATATAACCAGCATAACAGAACTTTTATAGATTCCACATTGAACACGATGTTTGGTATATAACCAGCATAACAGAACTTTTATAGATTCCACATTGAACACGATGTTTGGTATATAACCAGCATAACAGAACTTTTATAGATTCCACATTGAACACGATGTTTGGTATATAACCAGCATAACAGAACTTTTATAGATTCCACATTGAACACGATGTTTGGTATATAACCAGCATAACAGAACTTTTATAGATTCCACATTGAACACGATGTTTGGTATATAACCAGCATAACAGAACTTTTATAGATTCCACATTGAACACGATGTTTGGTATATAACCAGCATAACAGAACTTTTATAGATTCCACATTGAACACGATGTTTGGTATATAACCAGCATAACAGAACTTTTATAGATTCCACATTGAACACGATGTTTGGTATATAACCAGCATAACAGAACTTTTATAGATTCCACATTGAACACGATGTTTGGTATATAACCAGCATAACAGAACTTGTATAGATTCCACATTGAACACGATGTTTGGTATATAATCAGCATAATGGTAGCGGGTGGAGGAGGGGTTTCCGCGTATTCGAAAGATGAAGGGGATGCCCATATCCGGTAGACGCGGGGCATTCTGCACGGCATTTCCGGTCAGGGAGAGGGATAGGATATTGCCCATCAACGCAAACTCCGAGCACGAGTTACGTCGACCAGTGACCATACGGCAGGAAGGACCAAATTGTTGAGGTTATCCCAAACTCTGCCATCGTTCGACGTTATCGACTGACGGCCATCATGTTCCCCTCACGGTAGGGAGAGAAGAATGTAACAGGTTAAGGTGGGGGGATGCAAGCTAAGGTTGGTATTTTTTTAAGGGTTTTTATAACAAAACAATTTTTTTTTTGCCAGAATAAATCAAATGTTATTTTACCTTAGCTCAGTCCGTGGTAGCGTGTTTGCCTACTGAGCTCAGGGGTCGTTTCCCGGCATGGCCAAAAAAAAATCCTAGTTGGTGAAATGTGGGTTTCCCCTTTAACAGTGATGAATTAATGGCCTGGGGGCTGGGTGTCGTGTCTGGTATATATATATATATATATATATATTTAAGTTAGTTTATATGTCCTTATGTTAATATAATCAGTCGGTTAAGAAAGTAGTTGTTAAATAACTAAAATAATAATTTAAAAAAATGTTATATCAACAGATGTTTCATAAAGATAACGGCATTATAACAGAAACGTTACTGTACAAATTCCACGATGCAGATGACAAATATTCAAGAGATGGCAATAGTTTGTGTAAAAAAATAAACTGAATGTAAATTAAAAAAAGTGCCAAGTTTGACAAAACAAAAATACTTAATCAAGGTGCACGGAATTGCACCAGCCTCGAAAAGGAGTCAAATAAAAAAAAAATCAAGTTCAAATTTCGAAATATTTTCAAACAACTCGTCACGTCTTCCAAGCGTATCGGATTTGCATACCTTGATGGACCCAAGAGAAAAGACCAATTAGTTTTAAATACATCGAAACTTGACCTTAGCTTTATTATTTTTGAGATTTCACTTCTTTTTACGACTAAACTATTCAAGGAATTTTGTACTGGCAAAGGTGGCACATTTTTATATTAATGTTTTTGTTGGTGTATCAATACTTTTTTGAATACTAGGTAAAATAAAACGTGTATTTAAATAAGTACCTATATATTGTAATAAATTATTTCAACCGTTCCCTCTACACCCTTTCTCCACCTATTTTTGGAAACCATGTTGAAAAGTTTAGATCAGATGTCGTATTTTCTCCTTCTTTAATAGCCTCTATGTCAGTTTTCAAGGTTCTATGTTGAGTGGAAGTACCCTATGGGTTTTTGCGATCAGCGAATGAGTTAGTGCAGGGGTTCCCAAAATGTTTTAGACCAGGTCGCCTTTCACACGTCAAATTTTCTGTGCGACGCCCCTGTTCCCCAATATTTTTTTTTTAAACTGCCCAAATTCAATTTAGTGGCATTTTTTAAAAAGAAAATTGTCATTTACATCATTAGCTTGTATTCTTTTAAATGTAAAAATACAAAACTAGAACAAAATTACAAAACGGCATGAGAAGGAAAAAGTAGACATATTTTTGTTGTACATGATTTCACGTGTACAGTTTGTTCATAATGGCGAAACATGTGTTTTCTTATATGATTTAATCTATTCTTTAAATATATACAAGTACACGTATTGAAAATTTGCATGTTGCTTTCCACTATACATTGTAAATTTTAATTTTTACTTATAGCCGCGACGCCCCGTGCCAAGACCGCCAACGACCCAGGGCGTCGTGACACAGAGTTTGGGAATCCCTGAGTTAGTGAGTCCTTTCAGAAGCTTTTGTTTTAAGTCTTTTACCTGACGAAACGCAAAGCTCAACTTTGGAAAGATGATTTAAATAGTTATTCTTAACAGGGTGTTAAATCATCATTTGTTTAAATTTGATTATTTTGCACTGTAAATTATATCTAAAAAATTGGTACTAGTTTTTTTACTACCAAATAACGGTATTAGAGAGTGTAAGATGGAGAAGGGGAGGAGCGGACCGTAAATATTTGCATGGGGCGGCAGAAGCCTGTATCATTGGCGCTGAGGATAAAAGAGTAGTCTCGAGAAATCGACATCTGTTGTTGACACCAGACATTAGAAAGCAATACACCCGCTTATGTAAATATTTGTAAATGTGCTAAAACTTTGTTGACATTCCTGTTACGAATGGTTAGCATGTGTCGCCTTGAATGACTCCCATATGGGGAACGAATGGGCTAAGTTACGTATTAACACATGATTGCAAGAAACCAACTGTTAACCTACCAACAAATTTAGCGTAAATTGACATTTTCTAGGACGGTCATTCTAAAACCACTGGTTAGAGTCGAAGGAGATGTGTACTTCATTCACGGTAGGAATTACTCTCTGAAAGGTCTTTTTTCCTACCAATATCCTACTATATAATAGCTTTTTGGTAGGGAAAAAGGCCTTTAAGAAAACAATTCCTACGGTGAACAGACTTTACCATGATTTGGGTAGGAAGTTTGTTCTGGAAGATCTTATTTCGTACCAGAATCCTATTGTTTAGTAGTATTTTGGTATGGTAAAAGGCTTTCTAATACGGACTTCACGGTATCGTTCTGGAAGGCCTTTTATCCTACCAAAATAACACTATACAATAGGATTATGGTACGAAATAAGGCCTTTTAGAATGGGCTTACTACTAAAATCAATTATTATTCCATAATGCAACTTATAATTATGTTTTTTATATTCGTTTTATTGGAAAGTGTCAAGGAATTAGATAGATATAGGGCAATTACATTAAGTGAACTAGCCTACGCATTTAAAATACAAAAATGTAATAATATAGTAATGTAATATATGAGAAACCCGCTTCAGTGGTCGAATGATTTAAAAGGCGTCCCTCTCATGTTAGACTGGGGTCCCCAATATTTTACCCACTTCCTTTTTACGCAAATGCGGATACACTTCCTTTAAATTAAACCTTACTCATATTTAACATATTAGTGTAAATATACGTAAATATTCGTATAGCCTGAAAGGTTGGTGAGATGCAGTGATAAAAAAAAATCGAGATGGAATCAACTGAGCGCTCCATCTCGAAAC
>CABFWB010000136.1:0-62547 GCA_902151455.1 Timema bartmani | reverse complement strand
TTTGTGTTTGACACAATCTTCCAGTTTCCTTCCTTATTAATTTAATATTAATTATTTATAATTATAATCTCTCACATGAAAATAATTGCAAACGAAGGTTAAAATACCCTTCGTATTAATGCATACATAAATTTTATCATAAATCCTTTGTATAGGCCCTAAAAACATTGACGAAAGACATTTTTAACTATTTTGCTACAAAATGCTAAATTATGCCACAAAACGCTAAATTTCCAATAATTAATGCTAAAAAAAACTGAAAATTAATGCTATTTTACCCTATCTCTACGCTTAAGTAATAATTAAGCTAATATTTTTAGGGATTATGAAGGTTACATTTAGAGAAAGTGTACCCGCACATGAGTGTAGGGAGAGTGGAAAACAATTTTGAAAAAAACAAACTTAGTACACCCGACCGATATTAAAACCTCTATCTCCCCATCAGCAGCAGTCTTATAACACGAGACCGTGCAGCCACCGAAGCTTATTTTATATACTCATGTTATGATAATTACTATAATGGGGTAGGGATGAGAAAGGAAACATTTTAGAGGTAATCTACCCGCATTTTCGTTGAAGGAGAGTGGGAAACCATTTAGGAAAAAACACCTTCAATAGATCCAACCGGGATTTAAACCCCGATCTCCCCATCATCAGCAGGCCAGTCTAACACAAGAGTGACGCCTTTTTTTTTGACATTTAGGCTGAGTTTACATTCAGGCATAAAGCATATGCTAAACCCTGATTTTTATAGGAAGCCCACTTTCGACATTGATTGAAAGTCATTAAACATTTGACATTCTAGAAATATGTCTTATTTGATTCATTAATTTATAAAGTTCATCCAAAAAATATATCAAAAGCTTCCTGTAATGATACTGTTTTGGACCCCTATCTTATATTCAAAAAGTAATGGATGAAGTGTATTTTTCTTTAAAGAACTGTATGTAAAATTTTCCTTTTAATACTTCATCCATGGAGGATCAGGCGTTTTCAGAAATAATTTCAATATAATACGTGTTAAAACTTTCTTTCTTTAAAACACTCCCTTCGTTCTATTTGAAAATCAGATGATGGATGAGCTGGCTGCCTTTACCCAATGGGAAGCTAGCCTTCGCAACACCAGGTTGCCAGGAGTTCTCCTATTAGTTGGTTTTATCACTGGCGACAAGGGGTCCAAAAAACAAGGGGTAGGTCATATTTTATAAGCAGCTTGTGCATATAGTAATAGACAGAAAAAACATAATATCACACAGAATTATAGTAATCCAGAGAGAGAGAATCTGTCTGTAACAGCACTAGCTCTGGCTCTCCGCGTCAGTTCGTAAATGAACTCCCCCCCCAAAAAGTGTTTTAATATTAAATTTACAATACCGAAGTGCAATTAACAAAATAAATCGTGCACAAACATTAATTTTTACTGATTTCAATCGAATTACATGCAATCAGATCAAAATATAGCCGTGTGATAGCAAGTACGCTGTAAGGCATACACGCGTCATCATCGTCATATAAAACGGTATCATCATAATTACTGCCCAACCGTGGGGCATGCACGGGTCAACATCCGCATCATCATCATCATCATCACAAAAATCCGGTAACGCTATATTCCAATGACAACAAAAACTAAATTAATTAAAGTGCCTATTTTTTTAAACTTGAAATTAACCTAATTTAAGTAGTGCCTACCCTATTAAATCAAATTTTATTTTTATTTGGATATGCTTTTATTATTTTAATGAATATTATAGTAGACCTAATTCTCAAAAACAGAATCAAAAATGTAATATCTCCCCCCTTTTTTTTCCCAATCATATCTAATCGTGGTCGAATGGTCTAAGGCGTTATTCTCGCTATAGACTGGACTGCCGTTGATTGGGAGATCGGGGTACCGAGAACGTTTTTCCTAAATAGCGTTACACTCTCTATTCAAACAAATGCTGGTACACTTCCTTTCAATTCAACCTTCCTCATCTATAGCATACTTTCGCGATCATTTCATATGAGTATATCCCGAATGGTAAATGAGAGGCGGTGGCTA
Source organism: Timema bartmani (assembly GCA_902151455.1). Classification (NCBI taxonomy): domain Eukaryota; kingdom Metazoa; phylum Arthropoda; class Insecta; order Phasmatodea; family Timematidae; genus Timema; species Timema bartmani. Next base: position 60,503 of record CABFWB010000136.1, on the reverse strand, counting down.
AAAAATTGACTAAAAAGGTAGTTCTAGAAGAGACACAAACACACATGTATTGGTGGTCACATGGTCTAATGCATCATACTCGCAACAGAATAAACTGTCGGTTAAGTGGAAGTTGGGGGTAGAATCCCGGTTGGGTCAACGAGGATGACTTTTATTAAATCTTTCCATATTATACCCATAGAAATGTGATCTTTTTTTAGTACACCGTATTACTACCTGTTTGGGTTGTACGCATATGTACTAATTACTCTAATGTGTTAGGGATAAAGGAGGTACAATTTAACGGGAGTGTATCCATATTTGCATGGAGGAAGAGTGAAAACCCATTTGGGGAAAACCCACATTCAGTACACCCGACTGGGATTTGAACCACGATCTTCCTGTCCATCTCCAGTCCGGTCTATTGCGAGAGTGATGCCTCAGACCATGTGACCACTGAAGCGGGTGAATGTGGGTTCATATCCTTTAATTCTACCTTTCTCATCTCCATTCCAATGGTGTAAATATTCAAATAACCATGACGGGTAAGTAAGAAATGAAGCATATTATAGCAGAATAAACACAACTTTCAGTACCCCTGGCCGTTAATTTGTCACTGGCTCCGGTGTTCACACCAATATTATTTCGTTTTAGACTGTGCCGGGATTCAAACAAATAACCTTTAGCTCTCAGTAAGACAGGTGTGAGGCAGAGCTAAGGTAACGGGACAGTTTTTAACCAAACTGTTTTTTTAGTTTGTTCTATAACTCAGGAAACTCAAGTAAACAGTTTTGGTTAAAGTTGTGACTACATTGGATATCATCGCTGAGGTAACTAATGGTTACTATTGGTGAACAGCGGTGTCGCTCTCTCGTTTTTGTATGGTCAATCTCCCCTCAGATATAAGACAAGTTTGGCAACGTTGGTTAGTCGAGGTTGCCAGTAGCTTCTTCTTACCCCCCACCATACCACGTTCGAACATAACTGAGAGAGAGAGAGCGCTAAAATAAAACTTTTCTCCATTAGAACCGCAGTTGCCACAGCAATGATATTGGATGCAGTTTCCCCACGTGACGTGACATTAAAGAAGCGGCCCGTCATGCAGGTATGACGTCATCCTCGTCACCTTTTGTAGAGCTATTACGAACCATTGTTTATCGCAGTTTTTCTCACGTGGATATCCGAATGGCTCCAAATGTTTCTATCTGGATCTCCGACCTAAAGTAAGAACACGGTCGAAAGGAACCTAGAGAATATAAACGCTCTTTCCGGCCAACAATGTTAACACTTTAATATAATAATACTACCCTCTTCGGTGGTCACATGGTCTTAACCATAAGGAGTCATTCTCGCAATAGACTGGACTGCCGATGACGGGGAGATCGGGGTTCGAATCTTGGTCGGGTGTACTCAGGATGGTTTTCCCTAAATACTTTTACACTCTTCCTACACGAAAATGCGGGTATACTTCCTTTAAATTTAACCTTCCTTATCCCTAATACATTATCGTGATTAGTACAGAGGCGTATAGTCCGAACGGGTAGTAAGATACGGTGCTCTCTCTCTCTCTCTCTCTATATATATATATATACATTATTTGTTTGATGTATTTAACGTGCTATTTCTGAACCGACTGAATATATCAGCTCATGACATATAAACTAACTTAAATTTAGAACAGACACAACATCCAACCCCCTGACCATTAACTCATCACCGTGAAAGGGGAAACCCACATTTAACCTAAGATAAATTTTTCAGCCATGCCAGAGGAATCCAACCCGGGACCTTGAGCTCAATAGACCGGCACGCTACCAACTGAGATAAAGTGTCGGAATAGAGGTTTAAGAAGCTCTGCTTATCTTGGTTACAAGACACGACACTGAGGAACGTTAAAAGTATTGACCATACAAATAGCAAACTCCATCTGCGACAAGGCAGTCGTGCTCAAGTGCATTTTAGATCAAGTACTCTTTGGATGGTTTAACGCAAATAGCGCAGTTAAATTCCGTAGCTAGGTTGTCTCCAAAGCTTGCTCCGCCGATCTGTCTTCTCGCCTTTTAAGAGCCCCTATGTTCATATTATCCAATTGCAGACCGTCTCAATAGTCCGCAAGTCTTAAGCCCACGTTCAAACTCACGTGTATCAGACACTAGCTAGCGTCTTCAAGCAACGTTTCTTCCTCGTCTTGACTGTGTATATAGTGTAATATCTCGCATGGCATGATGGGATTAAACTGAGCGTCTTCAAGCAATGTTTCTTCCTCGTCTTGACGGTGTATATAGTGTAATATCTCGCATGGCATGATGAGATTAAACTGAGCGTCTTCAAGCAATATTTCTTCCTCGTCTTGACGGTGTATATAGTGTAATATCTCGCATGGCATGATGGGATTAAACTGAGCGTCTTCAAGCAATGTTTCTTCTTCGTCTTGACGGTGTATATAGTGTAATATCTCGCATGGCATGATGAGATTAAACTGAGCGTCTTCAAGCAATATTTCTTCCTCGTCTTGACGGTGTATATAGTGTAATATCTCGCATGGCATGATGGGATTAAACTGAGCGTCTTCAAGCAATGTTTCTTCTTCGTCTTGACGGTGTATATAGTGTAATATCTCGCATGGCATGATGAGATTAAACTGAGCGTCTTCAAGCAATATTTCTTCCTCGTCTTGACGGTGTATATAGTGTAATATCTCGCATGGCATGATGGGATTAAACTGAGCGTCTTCAAGCAATGTTTCTTCTTCGTCTTGACGGTGTATATAGTGTAATATCTCGCATGGCATGATGAGATTAAACTGAGCGTCTTCAAGCAATGTTTCTTCCTCGTCTTGACGGTGTATATAGTGTAATATCTCGCATGGCATGATGGGATTAAACTGAGCGTCTTCAAGCAATGTTTCTTCTTCGTCTTGACGGTGTATATAGTGTAATATCTCGCATGGCATGATGAGATTAAACTGAGCGTCTTCAAGCAATGTTTCTTCCTCGTCTTGACGGTGTATATAGTGTAATATCTCGCATGGCATGATGGGATTAAACTGAGCGTCTTCAAGCAATGTTTCTTCCTCGTCTTGACGGTGTATATAGTGTAATATCTCGCATGGCATGATGGGATTAAACTGAGCGTCTTCAAGCAATGTTTCTTCCTCGTCTTGACGGTGTATAAAGTGTAATATCTCGCATGGCATGATGAGATTAAACTGAGCGTCTTCAAGTGATCTTTCTTCCTCGTCTTGACGGTGTATATAGTGTAATATCTCGCATAGCCCACCAATTTAAAAAAAACATATGGCTCACAATATTAAAAAGGTCACTCTCACAAACGATTGTATTGCGGATGACAGGGAAATCGGGGTTCGAATTCCAATCGGGTGTACTGAGGATGGTTTTTCATAAACGGTTTTCCACTCAACCTCTACGCAAATTCGGGTACGTTTACTCTGAATTAATCCTTTCTCATCTCTAGCAAATTAGCGTAATTAGTGCATGCGTATGATCCGAGCTGGTAGTAAGAGCGAACTAAACCAATAAAACCAACTAAATCAAGAACTAAAAATGATGATGTCGGTTCGGGCATCGCTGGGAACGGAAGGGTTACTCTCTTGTTCGGTCGTCTACGAGGACGCTCTATAATTAACTGAAAGCTTGTCTGAGATAATCTCAGTGTCTGTGTCTTTGTCAGTGTCAGCCCGACTATAATTGAATACCTGACACGAAACGCAAACCTCTGTACGCAACAATCCCCCCTCCCCCTCCCAACACTCCCTCCCTACATCCCAGTACACATTGCATCTAGAATCACCGTAGGGTGTCTCACGACTAGAAATTAATTTTTACCATTTGCGGAAGACCACCTCTGTGATATATTGGTCAGGGTTCCTGGTTACACATCCAGAGGTTCTGGGCTTGATCCCCTGTGCTTCCAGATTTTCTGTGAAGCAGTGGGTCTGGAACGCGAGATCAACTCTTGCCTTGTGAGGACAAATGAGGAGCTACTTGAATAAAAAATTTTTTTTTAGCAGTTCCGATCTAGAAAACTGAGATTAGTGTGGCTGGAGGGTTCATTGTGCTGACCATATGACGCCCTAGTTTCTCGAACAGGCGGTGGCAGCTTAGTATCTATGGCTAGATTGCGTGCTGACGTCATGGAGTTTTTTTTCAATCGGAAAATTTCCCACGGTGGTGGCTTACGGCCTACTAAGAAGGTGAAAGATCTGGGTTGGGTGAGGCGGCACCTAGAGCATATTACATAAAGCCATTAAGGTGGGAATGTAGGGAACGCGAGAAAAGGCCAGAGTTTTTGTAGTTTTTATGGTAAATTTTTTTTTTCCAATATAAATAAAATATTGCTCCGATAAAAACAAAGAGTTTAATTTTCTTCAGATGGTGATATCAACAGTAATTGTTGAATATCTGTCAAGAGCATAGTGACACTAGATGAGAAACTTTTTAAATGAAGAGAAAAAGTTATCATTAAATTCTAGGAAATCCTTTACAGATATTCAACAACTGTTGATATCACCATGTGAAGAAAATTAATCTCTATGTTTGTACTGGAGAGTAATTCACTGCCACCTCAAATAATGTGTTGGGGTATGGGAAAAAAAGTGGGATCGCTGTCATTGCTTTATTGGAACTAATTTAAATAGTTACATTTTCTTATTTCAGAAAAAAACAACTAATCATCTTCTAAAATTGATACATTTCCTAGTTGATGAACGAATTGTTGGAATTGAACGATTCTCCTGACTTAACTGAAGAAACTAGTTAGCCTTCTGGAAGAGCTCTAGTTTAAAGTGAGCTACAAGGTGACGTGACAGTAAACAATCGTCAGAGAAAGGAAGTGCAAATAAAAAGAAAATCGTCTTTTTAGCACCGCGTCTTACTTCCATTTCGAGCTATACGCGAAAAAAACAATCTTTTGCTATGAGTAATTGCACCATCACACATGCGTTATTCGTCTACGATTTTTCTATGTTCACTATAAATCACGCAAGAGTATGTGGGGGGTGGGGGGGAATCGTTTCTATGTACGAATATTTGTCACGCATAGCGAATAGCGAACATTGTTCCACCTAGAGTCGGTAAACTAACACACATAAACAAAACGAACAATCCGTCTGAGAGAATGTTTTTACCCGCTTCGGTGGCCGCGTGGTCTAACCCGCTACACTCGCAGTAGACCAAACTGCCGATGACGGGGAGATCTAGGATCAAATCTCGTTCGGATGTACTGGGGAGAGTTTTTCCTAAATGGTTTACCCTCCCTCCACGCAAATGCAGGTACACTTCTTATAAATATAACCTTCCTAATACCCAAAACCACTAACGTAATTAGTACATAAACGTTTTTCGCACTGCTAAAAAAATGTTGGTGCAGATCTCCGCAATTCGTTAGCGAATGTTAGGTGGTTGAATTCAAGAAAAGTAAAAAGTTTTTCTGCACCATTGCAGAATTAAAGAAGAAAACAGATTCACTAATGGCATCTTTTCTAATGATTTTAAAAATAAAAAGCAATAAATTAAATCAGAAACTGGTGCAAATGTGAGATCTTTGAACCAAAGTGGTTTGCTTACAAGTTCAGTGAAAGAAAATTTTCTTGCACCAATTTACCGTTGTATCATTAGCCTACATTGAAAACAGAGTTAAGGTAAATACATTTTTAAACGATTATTTAGCTTTTTGCATTTATATTATACCCAGAGATTCTCAAAGTGGGGTCTGCGGACCTTCAGGGGTCCCCGAGGTTCGTCCAGGGGGGAGGGGGGTCCATGAGTTCATCCAAGGAATCCGTAACATAACTTTATATACTTTTTAGATATTATAAATTTCTATATAAAAGTTTAAATTGCTGGTTTGGACTAAACACATCGGAGATGCCTTCCCATACTAGATCCCGTCGAAAAAGTGAGGCCTAAAATTGGGGGTGGGGTGGGGGTGGGGGTTGGCCACGCCCTTTGTGCCCATATTTTTGAGAAAAGCATTTGGAAATTCACTTTTATATTAGTTTTCTCGTCAGTCCGCACTTAGAACGAGAAGAAAAAAAGCAATGAAACTTTTGATGCCTTTTCCAACAACTTATTTGTGCCAACAAGTCTTATCTGCTCTTTGTGCTATAAAAATATGAAATGAAATCATCCTAGTGTGGAATGAGACTTATGGAGATGTCACTCAGATTGTTACAGATTTCAAGGATATTTTAAAGTCACACAAGCAGTTCAATTCTTCACATAAATTACCAGGGATTATAAATGTACAACATACCCGCCTTGGTGGCGTAGTTGGCTAACACTCTAGTCGTGTTGAGCTCGACTGCCGAAGATGGGGAGATCGAGGTTCAAATCTCGCTCGGGTGAACTGGAGGTGGTTTTTCCTAAATGGTTTTCCACTCTCCCTCCACGCCAAATGCGGGTTCACTGCCTCTAAATTCAACTTTCCCAATTCCTAATCCATTATCGTAATTAGTACTTAAGCGTATAACCCGAACGGGTAGTAAGACGCGGTGCTAAATAATAAAAAAATTAATGTACAAATATACTATATAGTAGGCCAATATTTACTTTAATTTATATTGTAACTATGTTTACATTAAAAATTATATTATGACTAATTTATTGCTATAATATACTATACATTTATGATTAACAATTTTTTAATAATTTATTCTACATTCAAGGGGTCCTCGAATCAGCTGTTCCCTGGTTAGAAGAAGGTCCACGTGATTAAGAAGTTTGAGAACCAATGTTCTACACAATCATTTGCCTTTCCCATGGTGTGACAGCACGTTCGTCCAAGAATAACGAATCTAGTGTACGTGTGGACAGATAATTTGACATTACTAACTGCACATGGGCATTCCGGTTACAGACAATCATGAAAAATAACGAATATTCATCAGAGCATTTGTGGATACGTCTTTACGCTTCTGCGGCACGCTTGTTTGAGTTTTAAGAGAGTTAATTTTATTATTTGACATTTCTCTTGTTCAACAAAGCTAATGTACTTTCTTGTCTCTGGTCTCAATATCAATTATTATATTAAAAAATTATCATCGCGTATTACTACCCGTTCGGTTTATACGCTTATGTACTAAATACGATAATGATATTAGGGATTAGTAAAGTTTTATTTAGAGGAAGTGTACCCGAATTTGCATGGAGGGAGAGTGGAAAGCAATTTTTTAATAAAAACACCCTCAGTATACCTGACCAAGATTCGAACCTCGATATCCTCGTCATCGGCAATCTAATCTACTTCGCCTTAAGAGCATGCAGCCACCGAGGCTGGTGATTATATAATATCACTGGCATTGGTGTGGGCATGGCTACTAAAGACGGCTGTGGTGTAGGTCATGAACCGGTGAGCGACTTAACTGTAAGCTTTAGGTTAAGTGTTGACAGAACTACGGTACATCCTGTAATTCACGAAAGACTGAGGGGGCGTTCAAGTATTACGTAAGCACATTTTTGGGTATCTTTAACCCCTTCACCCCCTGTAAGCAAAGATAAGCAAATGCCTGTCCCCACTCTCTCCCTCTTGCTTACGTAAGATTTGTCAACTTTTTTTAATTTGTTCACATGAATAACCATTATTTTTCTCATGCAATTTTGCCTATAGCCTCAACAGGTAATAAGACGCGATGATAAAAAAAATAATTAAAAATTCATGCAAATTGTAAATGGCTGATAATTATTAACACAGCAGTGTAAATCAATATTGCGAAATAATTGACTGTTAACACTGGTATGCAATGAATTTAAATGTATGTATTGAACAGTCACGTTTTCTTTGTTTAGCCATTCAGCATCTTCATTCCTGCCCGAGGCTGCCTGAAGTTCCAGCGGCTTGCGATGCGCCCTCTCAATTTTGCCCACGGTGACCTGGCGGTCTAGGGGTAAGGTGTCAGACTTCTGTGCTGGGGGTCCGGGGTTCAATCCCCGGTCCAGGCACAGATTTATCTGATTGCCAAACCCTTCCTTCACCTCTTGACAAGACGTGTATTAATCACAACTTGTGAATGTGAGGAATGCCAGGCCACCACCGTGGTTCGGATTCCACGTTAAACTGTAGGTCCTCCATTTCATCTCACAGCAATCACCCTACCATTGCACATTAGCGCAAGTGCGTATAACCCGAAAGGTTAGTGAGACGCAGTGCTGATCATAATAATAATAATTTTGCCCATCTTTCTGTGTCTTACGTAAGCATTGTTCTGACCCCCCCTCTCGCCCTTGTCGGCAAAAAAAGAAAAAGCAAAGCTCGAACTTCCTTCCTCCCTAAGGAGCTCACGTAATACTTGAACACCCCCTGAGCTACAAGTTATAGTTTTACCCGCTTTGGTGACCGCGTGGTCTAACGCACTACTTTCGCAGTAGACTAGACTGCTGGAGACGGGGAGATCAAGGTTCGACTCTAGGTCGGGTGTACTGAGGGTGGTTTTTTCCAAAATGGTTTTCCACTATCTCTCTCTCCACGCAAATGTGGGTACACTTCATATTAATCAAACCTTCCTAATCCTTAAAACCACTAGCTTAATTAGTGCATAAGCGTATAACCCAAACGGGTTATGCAGCGTTATAAAAGGTTAAAGTTTACAAACGATTGAGCTACAATTTGTAGTTCGCGAACGACATAGATACAAGTTGTATCTCACGAACGAAAGAGCTACAAGTTGTAGTTCGCGAACGACTGAAATTGGTTGACTCCCAAGACTAGACTATAGACAAGGTTTAGAACTGCTAGCCAAGAGACTCTAAATGACAGACAGGCATAGAGACTAGATATCAGCTTACGGTCGCTATCCCAGTCGATGACATAGCCACTCCGTGATACTTCAAACAACAGCTATGCACAGTGTCGTGTCGGGGTATATTTCCACGGTAAGCAGAGTTAGTTGAAATTGTTCCTGTGAATTATTCTCAACCCTTAGTAGAACATTAATTGGCAAGATATCAACGAACATACTTCCTATGTGAGATACGTAATTATGTATGTATAGCAAAGCCTATGTACGGTTGGTCAAATGGGAACACATTGGGAGAAAACACATAGCAGGCGCAGTCTTAGCAAGCTATGCTTACTCTGGTCAAATGGGGACAGAGTGGGGGAGAACATATCACAGACGTGGGTTTAACAAGCTATTAGTCAGCATCAGTGGTCGTATGATTTAACGAGTCACTCTCGCATTAGACTGGACTACCGGTGACATGGAGATCCGGGTTTGAATTCCGGCAGTGTGTTTATTTTTTGGGACCGTGTCTTACTACTCTTTCGGGTTATACGCTTACGTACTAATTACGCTAATAGTTTTAGGAACTAGGAAGGTTATATTTAGAGGAAGTGTACCTGAATTTGCGTGGAGGGAGAATAGAAAACCCTTTTTATAAAAACCATCCTCAGTACACCTGACCGAGATTCGAATCTCGATCTCCCCGCCATCGGAAGTTTATTCTAACAAGAGAGTATCGCGTTAGACCATGCAGCCACCGAAGCGGGTCCGTGTATTTTAAGGGTGTTTTTTTTCCTAAATGGTGTTCCTAGTTACCTCCACGCATATGTGGGTAAATTTACACTAAATTCTTTCTTATTCATACCTTTTTCAACCTTTTTTTTATATCGTGGGCGTATGGATTTATTTAAATACATTTTAGAAATAAATTTTAGAATAATCTTTAGAATAAAGAAAAAAAATTTCAATCTAATATTTCTCATATAATAATTAGTCAATAGTTTATTTTTATGAATACAATTGTTTGTTTGTTAAATCTTTTGCGGGTTGGATAAAATTAGTCGGTGGGCTGGATCCGGCCCTCGGGCCGTAGGTTGCCAACCACTGCCTTAGATCTATCGACCACTGAAGGGAGTATTTAAGTAATTAATATATATGCATATAGCTTGAGTGGGTAGCAAGAGGCAAAAAAACAAACAAAAACAACCTCTGCTTATCCTGGATGCACTCCACTCCACGACACTGGTATAGTAATAATATTGCATATCTGTGCTACATCATTCGTAGCCCAGTAGTGGAAATATTAGCCAGTACTAATATACCGTTCCACTGGGACGCCCGAATGTACTAATCGTACGTCCTTTCCGTGGAGGCTCTTCCCATGTCCCGATGAGGTGAAGGGATGGTGATAGGATGGTGTGGAACCAGTGAACACTCTTAAAGCTAACATAAGCCTAATTAACCATACCCTGGTGACCGTTGGGATAATTCCCCTTACGAGAAAACTACCCAAGGTACCAGCCGAGAATCGATCCCGGTACTCTTAGGCTCATCGCCAGGTGCACTGACCATAACACCACGGGGCAGTTAAGGCACTGGTAATACATTATAAAGGGCGGAGACTCACGTGACGATGTTGAGGAGCTCGGAGGGGGAGGTAGGCACCCTCCTGATGGTGACCTTCCTCCCGTCGGTGGACCCCATGCCTATGGACGCCAGAGAGCGCATGGACATATTCCTGTGGATGGCGGCGTCGGACATGTGGAAGGACCCTCTCCAGTTGGCGGGCTGTGAGATGGGGATAGACAGCTCCTTCTGCGCAGCGGCAGCGATGGCAGGGTCCTCCATCCTGAGGGACTTCAGACTGGACACGGTGACAGGACTCGTAGGGGTCATCAACACAGCCCTAGATTCCTGAGCGACGTTACTCACTTTCCCCCCGCCTGGTAACGTACTGCTCACCCCGTCACCCCCTAAACTCCTGTTACTACCGTTCGCCGCCTTTTTCAGACCGTTCGTGTTCAAACCTCCTGCGGGTACGATCATGATCTTCTTCTGTGGAGTACTTAGGAGGCGGCGGTTCTCTTCGTTCCTGTCCGATACCTTGTCGTTGTTCTTGATCGCGTCGTTATCGTCGGACACGTCGAGGATGAGCGACAGTTTCGATTTGTGGATCGTTTCCGGAGGTTTCTCTTTACCCGCGATCATGTTCTCCACCTTCACGTCCTGATTCATGGTCAAGTATCCGTGGGGTTACGTTTCAGGTTAGGTCTTTTTTTGTTGGAGCGCTTTTGCTTCTCCGAATCTGGTCTCCCAGATGACTGAAAAGCAAAAAAAACAAAAAACAATAATATAATTGTAGGGGTGTTCAAGCTTCTAAATGTCTACATACTTCGTATCCGTATTGTCCGTAATCCGTAAGAAGAGATCGACATCACAGTAAATACTGTAACACAGACTTTGTATCCATAGAGTCCTTATCCGTACAAATCCTTAATACTTATGATTCTGTAGACGCTAGAAAACAATAAAAATGATGATTTTTTTAATAAAATTATCTGAAATTGTTTTATTTCTACGAATTTGGTTGGTCAAAGCATTCTATTTTCCCATTGGCTGTCACGATATCACGTGATTAAGTACACGGGGAGAGTGAACAAAATTTGTATGCATACGGACTTTAGGACTATAAGGATACGGAGCTTACAGAGTTTGTAAACGAGGTTGAAGTTGGAGTTAAAATCTCCTGTGCTACTTCGAAATCTACAAAACCTTTGCAGGAACTTTTTTTTCTCTCTACGACTTTCTCTTTACCTAGATGCACTTACTAGATAATCTAAAAATTAAGTTAGTGTTTGTAATGTGACAACAGCAAAAATTTTATCTTCTACTTCGACTTTGCTTCGTATGTTTCGTGCTTCGTTTCAGTCCCAATTAGTTTAGATGAAAGAGTTCTTACCTTATAATATTATTTAATAAGCATTGATACTATCTATCATAAGTGACAGCTGCAGATCACAAGACATAACGTATGAATATATAAAAATTGTTTATAAAGTCTTTAATAGTAAAGCATTGGCATTTTTTTTTTACTTTAAAATATATTTTCAGAGGTAACATATCATTACAATAATTTAAAACCCGATTAATTTTTGCTAAAACCTACCGTTTTTTTAAACACTCAAAGCTCATATTGAGGAGATGAACTTTTTTAAAGTATGTTTTCAAAACATAAGTGTTACATAAAACTGATTAATTATTTAAATAATGATTGTCTTAGAATGTAATTTATTCAACGTAAAGAAATAAAAAAGGTTTATTTTAAGATTTGTAGTCTTTGAAGGTTGTCCTTTAATTACGTAAGGTTTTTTTGGGGGGGAAGAAGTGGGTCAGTATTTTCTTACGTTTTCCTACGATGGATGAGGGGAGGTGGGGATGGGATCAGAATCCATCTTACGTAAGGTTATTTAATCAATGTTTATTATGAGACAAAACCATTTTTTTTTCAATTGTATTCTAAAATTTCATATCACTCGCTTTATTACCAATCCTTATGTCTAAAAATAATCAAAATATTAAAATAATCTAAACTGCCAAATCGTAAAAAAAAGTATGATAGAGAGGAGATCATACGATCCTTTACGTGAAGGTAGGAGGGGATAGAACATCATGAAGAAAGAAAAAAAAAGAGACTTACGCAATTTAAAAATGGCCCCTTTCGAAGCCCTCTTAGATAATATAAAAGGAAGAAGGGGGTGCACTTCTGACCCTCTTTAACGACTCTTTTGTAGTATTCTTTAACGTAAGACCTCCTTTATATAAGGTGGGATGGAAGATGACCCAAGAAAAGGTCAGTGCTTTTCAGTTTTTATGGCAGAACTTTTTTTTATCCCAAATAAATCAAATATTGCTCCAGAACAAACATAGAGTTTAATTTTCTTCCCATGGTGATGTCAACAGGGACTGAATATCTGTCAAGGGTGTCCTGGAATTTAATGATAACTTTTTCTCTTCATTTAAAAAAGTTTGTCATCTTATGCCGCTATGCTCATGACAGATATTCAACAACTGGGAACATGGGAAGAAAATTAAACTCTATGTTTGTACTGAAGCAATATTTTATTTATTTTGGACAAAAAAATATTTTGCCATAAAAACTGAAAAAACACTGGCCTTTTCTTGCGTTCCCTTCAACCCCACCTTAACACTTACAAACTAAGTGGAGCAGGCTCTTATGATGGTTAATTTTATTTTCGCTGTTGTATGAGACTAATTGGACAAATACAAATTTCCCATTATTATGGATATGGGTTAATTCAATTAGTAGTTAGTTTTAGCACCACGTCTTACTATCCGTTCGGGTTATACGCCTATGTACTAATTACTCTAATGTTTTAGATATTAAAAAGGTTGGATTTAGAGGAAATGTATCCACATTTGCATGGAGGAGACCGAGTATAAAACCATTTAGGGAAAACCACTAGTCTCCTAGACTAGCTAGTGTTCAACCCCAATCTTCCCACCGTCGGCAGTCCAGTCTCTTGCTTGAGTGACACCTTAGACCATGCGATCACCGAAGCGGGTTATTAGGGGTTAAACAATAATTTTTAATGTTTTTTTATAAATGGGTTTTGAATACACGTGGGACATTTTGGGAGTGGGCCTTAATATAGTCCCAGCCCCTCTTCCCCAAATATAAACAGGGGGGCCTAAGCCCCCTGTGTCACCACGGCTACGGAGCGGATTCTTATGATTTATTAGTTAAACCTCAATAAACCTCATGTTAAAGTTGTTTTAGTAGCAATTCAAATATTAGGGAAGGTCTTCAGAAAGATTTATTTTATAACACACATATGCCTATTCTAACCCAGAGAATACAAATGGTTTTTCAACAACAATGATAATGGGGTTACAAAATTGGCTCTAACACTTTTAGGCCTCAAGACTTTATTTAATACATTTATACCGATGGTAATAAGAGACCATTTATCACCCACAACTCAGGTAAAACTATATCTTTGTTTACAGAGATAATATTTGAAGGCGTCTCAAAGTTTAGACAGCAAAAATACTCTAAAACTAAATAGTTTTTTTTAGCAATTTTTTTGCGGCATATATGGCTGTGTTAAAGAGACTTGCGAAGCCAACCATGAAGATATTAAAATAAAATAATAGTAATAAGCTATGAGGCTGATTTGAATCCCGGTTGGGTTGAAATTTAATCTTCACGTGGCGCGAAGAAAGGCTATTGACTTGAGGTTTATACTTTATAAGTAAACTTCCAGGTGAAGAAATCCCCTATTACACGTTGAGGGATCCTTTGGCCTATATTGTTGTAAAGTAAGCAAACCAAAATAATATATATTACACATTATTACAATAAGGTTATAAAAATATATAATATAAACATAATCAAGGTAATATTCAGTATTTCCAGTTGAAATCCCTGCCAAACAGGTTGATCATAGATACGCCATTGTTGAACACAGATTTGTTTAAATAAATAGATGTAAAAATATTACGTTTGCGAGTATCGAGTTCACATATGTCCGTCCCCAGCGCGGCGCACCACACACATGTTCACACACATACACACAGCAGCACCGACTGTCACTTCCTGTCGCCTACAACTGACTTCAGTTGACGGCAGGCGCGGGTCTGAATCCTGGTTCTTCTATCTCTCCCTCCACACTTTACCCCTCTTTTCCCGCTCACTCAATCCACAAACCAACAATCAGCAGAGAGGAAAAAAAAAACAAAAAACTCGTCTGTTAGTGCTGCCATCTGTTGGTCCACTTGAGGTACCACACCTCTCTCTTTCACCTAGGTTGACCTTCAAGGTGAGGAGTCATTATTATTATTATTATTATTATTATTATTATTATTATTATTATTATTATTATTATTATTATTATTATTATTATTTAGCACCGCGTCTTACTACCCATTTGGGTTAGTACTAATTACACTAAAGGGCTAGGAATTGGGAAGGTTGAGTTTAGAGGAAGTGAACCCGCATTTGCGTGGAGGGAGAGTGGAAAACCATTTAGGGGAAAACCACCCCCAGTTCACCCGACCGAGATTCAAACCTCGATCACCCTGTCCCCAGCAGTCTAGCTCAACACGACTAGCACGTTAATTAACTACGCTACCGAGATGGGTGAGTAATTGTTGTAGTCTGTTTTATTTCGCCCATGTATTTATTGCAAAGGCTGTTGAATTTCCGATGAAAGGTTCGGTCTCACCGAATTCTACCGTGCTCTCCGATTAACCGTGGACGATTTAATTTAAAAATTTAAAAAAGGAAGATATTATGTCAGTAACATTACAACATCAGCGTCGCCGTCATCCGGATTAATTGGATTTGCAGAATAAAATGTGAACGTCGTAATTTTAAGAACAAGTATTATAATATTTTATCTATCTATCTATCTATCTATCTATCTATCTATCTATATTATTTCTTACGTATACATTTTTGACAAAGCTCCAGATAAGTTATAAGAATTTAAAATATAAGAAACATTATAATTATGTCTGCTCATGCATGCATGACAATAATTATCTCGATTGACATGCAAAAATGATCGTGCATGAAGGTGAATGACATGCTAAGCTCTTGCATGACGAATTTAAAACCGGTTTGATTTTCGGACAATGATTGGCATGCATGTTATGGTGAGGGAAATGCACGTTTAAACGTGAATGTGTCTGATTGTTTAAGAGTTATTCTTAGTAGCGTCAACAATAGAAGATAAATATTTTTTACTGGATTTTTATCTGCGCTTATCACTAGCAAGATAGACAAATACGAGCTTATTCTTAAACCATCCGATTTTTACCAAATCAATTGACATTTAAAACACGACTGCTCCTATCCCCATGGGTGTCATGCACGCATGATCGTGTATAGTCATCAATTATGGGACTGACAATAACAAAGACATGTATGCATGTGTATGGGAGCGGGGGCATTCAAGCGCATTTAGCATTTTCTTTTCTTCTTGGGTCGCTCTCAATATTTCGTTATTTTCTAAAGACAAAAGACAAAGAAGCATCTGTTTAAGAGTATGCGTCAACGAAAAATTATGTATTCTTGACCAACTTCAATAGCTGGACAGTTATTTTTAATATTTTATATCTTTGTTGGTAAGCCATTTTGTACTCTCTTGATACACATATTTTTGTTATAAAACAAATATAGTAATTAGCAAACACATGGACCATAAGCAAAATACTACCATATTTATTGAATTTATTAGCAACATTTCAATGAATCTCATCAAAGATGTTTTTACCAAAATCCAAGTGCTAAGGCTGGGTACATACAGGGTGTTTATAAAAATAACTGAAGTGTTATGCTTTGCTGGTGAAGCCCCTCGTTGTCAAGTCAAGTTGAAGAGCGATGTTTTGTGCTCTTTGAGGAGTCCTCTGGATGTCCCTCGTTGTCGAGTCAAATAGTGAAGTGGGAATGTAGGGGATTGTATGATTCTTTTCTTTGGGAGTCCTGGGTTGAAGTTTGTCGTGATGATTATATGGGTTTGATATTGATATTATTTATTTATATAAAATACTATAATTTGTTGAAATTGGTGTTTTTATTAATTTAAATCCAGTTTATCTAAAATAGTTTTATCTGCACACACGATACGGCAGTTTAACGCGTCATGGACTGGTCCTCTGTAAGGTTATGGAAAGACTGGAGAGAGGAGCCTTCTTTTTTGAGTATATCTTTAAGAGAAAAATCATTCTAGGATGTTCTTTCAGTCTTTATTTCTTTCTTTTGTTGCACCATGTTTCATTCGTTCTAGAAGTGAGGGAGAGCTACAAAGAGTGTTTTCGAAGTGGTCATATTTCACAAGTGTTTGAAATAGGGGTGTGGTGACGTTTTAAACAGTGGGAAATATAAGTTGAAGTCAGAGAGTTGTCGTAAACAACAAAACAATAAATAAATAATCATCCTAGTGTGTGAGGAGATTTCTTAACAGATCTGTACAAATTTAGTGTTATGTTTTGAAACTATTCGTTAATTTGAAATATGTTAAGGGTGGGAACCTTTGATAAGTTAATTTGCATCTTTTATGTTTATATTTTATTTGTGAATAGAAAGCACACGTTACATCTATCCTAGTAAAAATAGTTTGTCTGTATAGTGTACTTTTCAGGAGGTCAAATGTTTCAAACATTGTCAGAAGGGGTAAAACGCAATTTGTTTCATTCGGCACTGCAGGACAATAGTTTGTTGAGTCGCCTATTGGTTCTGCTCCCCGCTTCACTGGAGAGTATTGAGAGTTGCTTATCGAGAAGGCTGTCTGTAAAACTGCTAGCTGACAATTTGATGATACTCAGAAAGACAATTGATTTTTTTTATGTTTATTCTCTAACTCTGGGATATAATTTAATATATTAGGCTATTTTGTTTAATATTCACAATTCTGTGTAGCACTTTACTGAAAGTTTTGCATGAGCTATTAAAAAAAATCAATACATTTTGTTGGTTTCTTTAGTACACTTTAGTACTAGTGTACACTTTTATAGTCTAACCTACAAGAATAATAGAGTGAAGTTTAAAGAAAAACACCAGCATTCATCTAGAGGCACAATGGCAAACCACACCAGGGAAAACCTCAATACTTAATTGAACCAGAGCTCCAAACTTCCGGTTTAGAGCTAGGCACTCCAGTCAAATACTAATACCGTGGAACCAAATCTATGTTGGTGTCTCCATAATTGTGTTTTATTATACAGTAATCTCTACAGATGTTGATAAAACGTCAGAACTGATGAGAAATACTTTTTGCTGTCTATGACTATGCACAGTGTTGCCAGATTTTACATTTAAACTTTAGAGCAGCGGACTCGACTAAAACATTTTATTTAGTTTATATAATTATTTCAAATTGCATTGAGTTATTTGAAGAATCATGCATGAAATATCTTCGAGACATGAGTCTTATTTTGGTGACTGTTTTAAGATTTCCTTAGGTTGTGTGTGTGTGTGTGCTCAAACTTGTATATGTGTAAGCGTCAATTTTGTCTGGTCTGGTTTTTCGGTGACGGGGAGGTGAAATCTTAGAAACATGGCTGGGATGGGAGTATGGAGGGTTTTTACCTTCCAAAATAGTTTTTCACTCTCCTTCCAAGAGATATCTCAGACATAAAATCAAATATATATAAAAAAAAGTGTTCTAATAAATTAAATTCATTAATAATAGTCTTGATTAAATAAATCTAATCATATAAAAGGTTTTATTGTATTTGTAATATATTCATAAATATGTTATAAAATTCAAATATTAAAATTATGACATTTTGACCTATTGTCATTTGTGAAGCAATAACTGGACATTTTGATTGAAATTTAAGCTTTTTGTTTAGTTTTTGGGTGAAATGTTAGTATTGTTTCTATTAGATGTGTGCCTCTTCAACTCAACTCGTCTGTGGCTGGGTCAGTTTAGTAAAATGCCCCCATTCCACCATTCTTCTTAGCTCAATGTCACTTACCAACCCTCACACTCGCAAACCATCAAGTTGAAAGCCAACTCGCCAGACCTTGTTCCAAACTTGTTGGTTTTTGCCCTGACCAGTCTCTCTTCTGCACCTGACCTGGCGTCCACTGTGGTTCAACCCAACCCCTACTAGGTGGCTGAGGCCCCAGGGTACACCACCTGGCAGTGAGAGCATTACGAGTAGGAGAGACTAAACGAGACTGTGTTCAAATAAAGAAGAAAAAAAGACCAGTAAATGTGAAAGAGTTTTGAAAGTTCACTTTTATTTTACTTTGAGACTCAAATAAAATGATAAAATGGGGCACCAAATAGGAATACCAACTTGTTGACTAAAATGAATAAGGTTAAAAAAAACACCAAATCAATAATTTATTACAGATTCTTTATTAAGCAATAATTATCACAATTTGAAAACCCTAATTAAGTGGTTATTTATGAGAGCCATGGTCATTGTTGAAGAGTATTAAAGTTTTATTAGTATATCCTTGTTTGTTATCACGCATACCACCTTCTCCACCACCTCATTAAGACTGCTATTGGCTAGTAACAACAACTATCAAAGATAATGACAATATAAGAACATAAGAAATAATTTCCGAGAGGTTTTTTTTAGAATTTTAAATGAACACTTGTATAAATAGACTCAATATTATTGAAACATTATTTCCATCAAGGCTTAACAAGAACACATTTATTTTACATGTCTTATAAATAATAATAATTAGAATAAAATTAATAAAACTACATTATACTTTCAAAATGTGCTCAGGTTAGCAGCCCTGTTAGTAATAAAATCATTTGAACCTATAAATTCCATTACTGCAATTTTCAATAAAAATAATTTCTGAAAAACAAGAAATATGAACCATGATTAAACAGTTACCTTTTTTTTTTGGTATATAACTAAAGCCCATTTGAAAATATCTGGTGAGATTTTATTGTTTAAGAGTAACATGAATATATTTTGGAATTTTTAAATGTTGAATATAATGGATATAAAAATGGCAATATCATTACTATCTATTAGAATTTTAAAATTTTAACTCTTAAAAATAAATGAATGTATATTTATTTATCATAATAACTAGTAGCATTAATTTTACTTCAAGGTTCTATATTTTACAACAATATGTTTAAAATGTACAATAGTAATAAAAGAGGATTTATTGTTAAGGTAACAAGTTGGAAAATTTGTTTATCTATATTGGAAAACTAATATAATACGATGAACTCCCATTTTGTTTAAGGTGGTATGCATGGCTCGGAATCAAACTTTGGACATTTATTTTGTGTAATTTTGATTTAATAAAAATAAATGTTAGCGTCAAAGCTTATGTTTTGAACATACTAGTTCTACATTTTAAATATTAAATTTGCAGTCTTTTACTGTAAACAATATTTTTCAAACATTTCATAAAAAACCCACATATAAAAAACATTAATAAAAAACGGTCTTTTTCACATAAAAAAATGCACAATATTTGGCAGTACAAAACAAACAATTTTTTAAAAATAAAGAAGTGGGCTATCTACAACATAATATAATCAAGAGTATTTTAAAATTCTCTCAAGTTTTTTAAAAGCTAAACACAATTCAAATTACAACAGTTCTTTCAATAAGAGCTGGGAGGGTTATGTAAAGCATACACATAATGATATGTTAATATTTTGTTTTAAAATGTCTTAGTCATGCTTAACATTAACAAGGAAATTATTAGCACAGCTCCCAGTTCTTATCAAATAGATAAAAAAAAACACACAAAAAAAAACAAATAAGTACATGATGGTTACAATTTGTTTTTTCAACTAACATACATCCAACATATTCTCATTGACATTTATTCACAGTTTCATTCCATATTTATAAAATATATTATATTTATAATCGTATAAAACAGCCGAATCCTCCAATGGCTGCCAAAGTCATTATCGTATACTCTCAAAGGGAAGGAAGCTTCAAAGATTAAAGGGATGCCACTAAGGGTAGGCAGCCTATTCCTTCACTTAGCACCAAAATCTTTCGTTTCAAAATAGAGCGGTTTGTTAATTTTACTAAACACACATGATATCGGCATCACACTAGTCAAACTGCTTCGAAAATAAATACCCTACAATCAGACTTTATTGTTAAATTATATTTACAGCACTAGCCAACACCCATCGTATTTTGAAAGAATAACATAATTAAAATCCCTTTTTGTTCGTTTACTAACTTTCACATAAGTCAGATTGGTTAGCCATCGGAGGAGAAGGTTTCATCTGATAAAATACATCCTGCGTCACTTTATTTTTTAATAACATTGAAATTAAATACACAATCGAAATGACACAAAAAGTATTTTTTCTATTCACATCACATGACAAAAAAAACAACAACTTAGTGGAAACAATAGGAGGAAATACATGACATAAATGACAAGAGTTGACACAAAAATAGATATTCTGCCTTGATGCATTTTATCACTATTGCCACTGGTCGATGTAATAAATTAACTCACTCATTAATATGAATTGTTAATACCATTGTGAGATTTAAAAATCATTGTAGGAAGTATATTATCCATTATTAGACTTTATTTTACAGCATTTCCTTTTTTTTCAAACTAAAGATCACAACCAAATTCAAGAAATTCTTAATAGAGCGATGATATAATTCTTTGTCTACACATTCAAAACTTGGCTATGTATAACCAGTTTGAAAAAAAAATACAACACCTTTTTTATAATGGTAGTTGCCTAAATGATGGCATTTCACTAATTGGTGGAATTGATTTGGGTTGAGAAATGAAAAAAACACACCAAAAAAACAGTCATTTTCTTGAAGCATCACTAAACACCATTCTGTGATGTATTTTATAAAAATCTTTCTAAAGTCTCATTATTTGGTTTATTTTTGAGTCTACTAGGAGAGATAGTCGGGCGAGGGCTCGGTGACAGGCTCGGGCGTCGTGAAGAGCGGATTGGGGAACTCTGCCGGGTGGGGGAGGGGTCCAGAGGTATTGGGTCTCCTCCTGTAGGCCATCAACCAGCACGAGACTGCCACAGCAACCGCCACGAGGGCCAGCAGGGCAGTGATCACCAGCGCGATGATGAAACCGATCATCGACACGCAGATGTCTTCCACGCGCTGCAGGTCTGGCGCTGAGCAACACAAACAGATAATGTCTCGTTACGTGAGATTTGTTTATAGAATAAAATAATTATTGAATATGTCCTAGGTATCATCAGTCAGATGCATAATGTGGAGAGTCACAGAACTTGTTAAAACTGTAACTGTGACAAGTTTTCACCAACTTTATCTCCATTTGACCGATCATTTATAGGCTCTGCCTTAAGTGCCTCACATGAGAATGTATTTCTATTGATACCTGACCAACAAGGACTTTCTTAGCGATGATGAAAATTGAAAGGTATAGTTCAAACAAATTTTTCTTACCCTGGCAACACGCAAACCACTGTACGGGGCTACTCCTGATAATAGTGTAGTCTAAACCACTAATAGTCTGCCTCTCCTTATTTGATAAAATGCCAAAAAGTGAACCAAAGACATGTTGCCAAAACAGTATTTATATAGATCATATATACTCCTTTCAATATTTTTTTATATAACATAAAAAATACCACTCTTCGAGAGGTACATACCTTCTGTGGGATCTATGAGTCTCTCTTCTCTCCTCTCAAAGGTGAGAATAGCGTTGGACTCGATGGTAATTTCTTCCCTCAGCTGACCCTCAAAGATAGTTTCGGAAACCGCGACCTCCGTATCGTTCTTGGGCAGCAGCTCCACGTCAGACACGTCCCTCCTGCGTCGACCAAACGCGTTGTATCCGCGACAGTTCACCTAGAGAAGAAGAAGTCACAGGAATTATATTCTGCGCCTTACATCAACGCTATGTCGAAGAAACTAGAGAATAGTCGAATCCCATGTTTCTTGAGTCAGATTTTTAAATTTTCTTTCAAATCTTTAGAATTCAGATTTTAATTCTCGAATCTTTAAAAAAGGTATAGTATTAGTTAAAGAAAAAAATATTTGCTTAAGGCTTTGGTGCCACAGACAAATTAAATTTTGTTTGTCATGTCCGTTATCCTACGTCAAAACAATAAAGATGACTTTTTTTTTAGTAAATTAATTATATTAATACAATTTTGTCCTTTTTTGTGATTTTGCTACTCTCTCAACTACACAAGTATATATATAATTCCTTTTACCAATTACTTAAAATTGTTATTTAACATCAATATTTTCATAATTGTATTTGAGATAATTTTTTGAGCTTTTAACAAATTACGAATCTCGAATCTCACAAATATCATAGTAGTCGAGGGACTCAAGGAATCGAGGATTATAAGCCTCTCATCTCTATTAAAAAAAAAACATGTTAAAATTGAAGAGTACCAATTTTCTGTAAACAAGTTTTATGTTCTAATAATCTAACTTAAGACTAGAACAGGCACAAAATCCTGTCCCCAGCCCTTAATTAATCACTGTGAAAGGGTAAATCCACTTTTCACCATTGATACATTTTTCAACCATGCCGGGAATCAAACTTGGGACACTTAGCTCAGTAGACAAACACACTACCGACTGAGTTAAGGTGTCTGATACTTTCTAAAATTAAATTAATAAATTGGAAATTAAATTTGCATTGTTGTTTTATCAAGTATAGTTGGATTACCATTAAAAGGCTCTTTCTTATCTGACAACAATTATTTTTTCTTAGTAAATATGCCAAGAAGCTATTTGTTCTGCAAGAGCTTCAAATGAAAGATGGTGCTTATTTTCACCATTACAAGATAAACTTAAAGACTTCAGGCAAAGTACTTTCCATATAAAAAAAACACAATATCTCCTGCCTCGGAAACGGGACTTACCGGTTGACATTTGCCGAAGCAAACTCTGATGTTGCACTGGAACCTGATGTTGTCGCTGCTCGGGAACTTGAAGGCATTGAAGCTGGATTGTAGTGTCTGCGTGTCGGCGTTGTAGTCCCACTCTCCGAAAATAGTCGGGTCTGTGGCGCAGCCGTTCTCGTCTGTCACTATGTACTCGTTCTCTACATTGTCTTCCATAGTTTTTGCGATGCAAGTGCGAGCAAAGCCACCATAAATAGCTGAGGAAGTAGAGAGAAAGAAATAAAGCTATGAATTGTATTACTATCATACTTTTAATTCATATTTATAAAAATGGTTAGCTAAAGATGTATTTTAAATGCTACAATTTTTGATTAGCCTAAAAAAAAAAATCATCTTCAATTTATAATTTTTTCTTAAAACCATCTAACATGTCAGGGTACGATCCCAACATCTTAAACACTTACCAAGAGATATTCCCTGACACAATTAGTTTATCATGAATTTCCTTGATTATAATATAACCAGTCATTTTTTATGTAGAAAGCTTGTCTTTTTACAAACAAAGCAAATCAATGACACTATTGGATATCAATTACTAAAATCATAGAACGCAACAATACTAAGAGGAGAAATTTTAAGTAGCAATTAGCTGTACCCACATTAGTTTGGAGAGAGGATTGGAGCTACACATATTAGATATAAACAAAATAAAGTTACAAAGTTGGTACTCACTGGCTGGCTGTACTTCCACCTGTAACTGCAAGTCGTCTCCTATCTCGGCCGAATTGATCTCCTGACCTGTCTTAGTGACGATCCTCATTATGCACCTAGGTGGCGGGCCCGTGTTGGCAATCGTCCCCGCAGTAGTCAACATAGACACGTTGAAGCCGAGCGTCACGTTCTTCTCTCCTGTCTGGTACACACACTTGATGTGGTAGGCCTGGGCCTTGTATGTCACGAGTTTGGGATGTTTCTGGATCACAAGCACGAAACTCGCTTGTCCCTGTGAGTATAACATTAGAATTTAATGTTACATTTTCTTCATAAATATTTTAATTTTTTCGTATGGAAAAAAAATATTGTAATGGTAAACATTTTCAACCTCAAGGCTATGATAGATCTTGACATTTTAAATCCTTCTTAACTTAAAAAAAGGTATATCTTACAATTTTTTCTGTATCCATATTTGTCTATTTGACTGTCTATGCCTGGGACTATAATCAAAACAGTTTGACGGGTTTTATTCAAACTTGATATTTAAAAGATATATGGTCATATCTCCAGGCCAAATTGGAAATTTGATTCTAGCCCTAAAATCTTCCATAAAGGACTTTGTGTTTCATATGATTATTAAAATAATATATTTGTTTTTCTTATGAAAACTTATTCTGGGGTAGTCTAATGATAAACGATTTTTTTATAATTCAGTTTCAAAATATAATAGACTATATGAGAGAGTATGTTCGAGCGTGCCATACAATTTACTTTAATAAAACTACCCCAACATGTGCTATAAATTCTCGCCAATTTTTGCAAATCATTATTTAAAACATTTTTAAAATGCATACATAGAGTCTATGGCACTAAGCATTAAAATCTGTTTTGAGATTTAACATTTTTTGTTTGTCAAGTTGTTGGTTGTTTGATTGTCAGGGCAAATATCATTTCTAGGTTGAATTAGATATTTTAGAATTGTTTAGAAAACTAATTATTTTATCTTGAGATCATAGAAAACTGTTTTCCTCCGAAATGATATGAACAGAAAAAATAGTAACGGATTACAGAGTACATGGAAATGCATGAAAAAATGAACATAAATATGAATTAACATCATATACTTTTTAAATGTTAAACTTAACAGTAGGTTTATTTAATGTGCACTTTCTAAACACTGAGTTGTATCAATAAATAATTTGCAAACTAACTTAACCTTGGACAGCACACTTACTGTTAAACAACAGATCCTAACATCAAGAATGATAGTATTTGGTTATTAGGATCAATTCATACACAAATAGTGAATTATTTTATACCCTTAGCTCAAACGAGGGTCCCTTAAGGTGGGTATGTAGGGAACATGAGCTAAGTATAGGGGTGTTTTTGCAGAATTTATAGCAAAACTTTTTTTGGTCAAAACAAAGAAAATATTTCTGAAGTATAAACATAGAGTTTAATTTTTTTCAATGGTGACCTCAACAGTTGTTGAATATCTGTCATGAGTATTGCAGCATTAGATGATAAACTTTTTAAATTAAGAGAAAAAGTTGTCATTAAATTCCAGGACACCCTTGATAGATATTCAATAACTGTTGATATCACCATGAGAAGAAAATTAAACTTTGTGTTTCTATTGGAGGATTATTTGATTTATTTTGACCAAAAAATCATTTTGATATAAAAACTGCAAAAACACTGCTTTTTTTCTCACATCGTCTAAGCTCCCAAATTAAAAGTCTGATTTACAAACCACTTAATCGTAGGGACACAATGCATCAACACTATTCAAAGTAATGCATATGATTAATGTATTTCAGATCTAGAAGCTACCCTAAACATCATCGCTGAGGGAACTGAATGGTTACTATTTTGAAACAGCATTGGCAATCTCTTGTTTTCATGTGGTCAATCATCCCTAAAATTTAAGACAAACTTTGCAACACTGGTTAGTCGAGGTTGTCAATAGCTCCTTTTTACTCCAGCACACCACCTTCCAACATAACTATAAGCGAGGATATTTGGCAACAGCTAACTGAGTAAGAGAGCAAAGATAAACGTTTTCTCCAAAGGTTGTATTCAGTGTAATATATAATTTGTGATAAATGCCATATGGCGCTACTCACATTCACATGGATGAGTCCGCAATTGCCGAAGTTGACCTTGAATATCTCTGTACGTTCGCTGGAGTCAGCCGGTAGTGTGACTACTCGTCTGCACTGCTCATCCTTGCTGTGGCTCTTCACGTAGAGTACACCGTTGAAGCCTTGCTCCGCGATGCGGATCTCTACTTGGACTCCGTCTGACAAGCAACTCACCATCATCTCCGGTCGAGGGAAGTCTGTACGGAATGGCGAGGTGCCATCTTGAAACACAGATTGTAGGATGTATTAAAATTGTTATATAATATTTTTTTAATAAGTTGTCCAAGACTCTCAATAAACTTAATATCTGTATAATAAAAACTATGTGGTGTGTTTGTCTGTCCAGAGTTTTTTTCAAACGTCTTGATAAGGTACAAACCTGAAATTTCGCACAATGATTTACAGATTTCTGCGAAAAATTTAAAATAGTGCCTGTTAGAGACAGGTCTAAGCCCCTAGTGTCATATAAATTGTATTTTTGGACAAGAAGCAAGGATGAAAGAAGGATGTCGGTGACTCAAGATAAGGATATAGTTTACACGTTACATTGCTGCTACTGGACAAAGAGGTAATGGCCACCTATTGAAGAAAAATGATAGTTACCGCCCAATCCTTTCAACCTAGGTTTTATTCTATTGGAACTCATCAGGAGGGAGTGTGGAATGTGCAACATAACTTCATCTTTGTCAAGTAACGTCAATGAAAAGTGTTGACTGTGTTCTTCTTGTCAATGTAAAAGCCATATTGTGTTCACACCCTTTTATTTATTCCTATCATTATTTCCTGTACCTTCATTCTTATATACTATAAAATGGAATAAATTATCATTTAAATGTGTTTTAATGAACGTTCAATGAAGAGAAACAAAGGGTTGAGATGGAGAGATTCTTATAAAATTATTGACACGAGTGATAAAGAGAGAAATATATATAAAAAATATGTCACTCACTGCAGTATTGGTTGGGGTTGCCTGTGTATCCGGTGATACAATAACACTCAGCCTTGTGGTTGGTAGCATTGCACAGAGCGTTGACTCCACACCGCTTGGTATAGCAAGGGTCCTCGCAAGTGCTGGTCGTCAAGTCGCAGAACCGATTATCTGGACAGTCTTTGTCGGATGTACATCCCGGAGTCTTCTCACCCGCTTCATGTATGATGGAAAACAATTCACATCGGATATTAAAAAATTTAAATTCATAGAGCAATTTTTTTTTAAATAAAAGTTTATATAGCTTCATCACTGAAAATAACTTTCCTGCAATGCATGATTTTATGCGAAAAACTGCAAGTAATTGTTAATCCATATACAAACTAAATATTTTATACCAGTGGTATTAAGGACCATATTAAATAGTCTAGTCCTAGGAGTCAACTGAATGAATAACATGCAGTTTATGTCAAATGGGGACCTATTTATATTCTTATATTCTAGTTTCAGGAGTCAAACAATCTCCCACTATATGAATAACAAGCAGTTTAAGTCAAATGGGGACCTATTTATATTCTAGTTTCAGGAGTCAACCAATCTCCCACTATACAAATAACAAGAAATTTATGTCAAATAGGGGCCTATTTATATTCTAGTTTCAGGAGTCAACCAATCTCGCACTATACGGATAAGAAGCAGTTTATGTCAAATGGGGGATTGGCTTATGTATAAACCTTGTCTATATTATTATTTTTACTAATTCCTTTAGCTCCCAATGTGGAGCATAGGGCTGAAACAAAGCTTAGCTACTCTGGCTTTTCCTTATTGCATTTTCTGTGATAAGTTAATTTCAGTTAGAGCGGATTATCAGCTCATCCATCCCATGAATTTATACGAGCGAGTGAGAAAGAATCTACAAATTTTACTGAAAGGTACTTTGAAATACCTTCCTAGGATTTTTTACATGTCACAATCGACATGGAACCGACGGCTTCACTTCTCCTCCGAAGGAAGCTGTGCTACAGATTTTTTTTTATCGCTCAGTAAAAATTCGTTGACCTAAATCTATATAAAATCTATAAAACTATCAAGTTTTGGGAGTAAGTATATTCATTATGGCTTTTATTGTCTTGTCAATGTTTCCATTTATGTTCAAAATATGTGCTGTAGCTTTACAGTCTTTACACACACGGCAGTTTTTTCCCCACACTCCTTAGCAATAGAGAAAGATCTATTAAAAAACAACAAAAAACAGCGCTAATTTTTATTTGATAAAGAATGCAAGTGTTGCGAAGCAGCCAAAATTTAAGACAGGGATGAACTAGACAGAATTTAGAGGAAGTGTACCAACATTTGCGTCATCAGACAAGATGAAGCCGACACCCTTGTGTGCGTGACAACCAATACATGTATCAACCATGTTATGTGACCCTATACTACGAAACGTCAACTTACGTTTGATACACCTGCCCCTCTCCAGCTTGTAGCCATACTCAACGGGACAGATGCAATGCCCTCTCTCATCGATGATCATTCCTTGCTCCAGGGCGCACACGCACCGACCCCTGTCATCAACCTTGAGACCCTTCTCTTCGGGACATCTCATGCACTCCTCGTTCTCATTCAGACCGGTGTTTGGAGGACACACGCAGTTGCCCACGTCGTCACGAATGAATCCCTTCTCGATGGGGCAAGATATAACTACAGACACAAGAAACGAATGTTGTCAAACAACAATTTTTCAGGAGGCTTTTGCTAACAATTTAATAAGTATGTAAAACCACTGGATATTTAGTTTAAATATTTGATTTTATATAAGTTTCTATATTAAATAAACCAACAACTTATAATAAATGAATACATTTCTTAATGGCTTAGAGATACTCAACATATGACGGCAATTTGGAAACAATCATCATAAATGAAATTTAAGTGGTAGTGATGGAAGCCAAATTGAAAAGGTAAGGTAGTAATTTTTAGGTTTTGTCTGACACCTTAGCCTAGTCGGTAGCATGTCTGTCTACTGAATTAAGAGTCCCGGGTTTGATTCTCGGCATGGCCAAAAAATTTATCACTGGTGAAATAATGGTTTCCCCTTTCACCGAGTTGAATTAATAGCCGGGGATGGGTTATTATGTCTGTTGTAAATTTAAGTTAGTTATGTGATGATGTAATCAATCGGTTCAAAAAAGTGCATGTTAAATAACTCAAATAAATGAAAAATGAAAAAAAGTTATGTCTTGAAAAAAACCAATAAAATTCTCTCTTCATTTAATCATACAATCTTCCACACATACTATTAGAAGATGGAAGTGGGAACGAAGAGGGAAGTTTGTTTAAAGGTCTAAACTAAATATTCTTTCAGGTTGGCTTTTTTTCCCTATCACTTACATTATAGTAGTCATTATGGTAGTGTCTCCCCATTGTTTTAATAACAACTTAAATTGTCACTCGTTTATCATAAGTTTGGATCACAATTCCTATTAAAAATACAAGTTTTACAAAATAAATGCAAAAATTGCGTTCATATTTACTTAAAAACGTGTCAAAACTCAAAATTCATTCAAATAGGTATTTAAAATGTTATTTTGTAATAAAAATATGCATATATTGATTTACTAAGAGGACAACAATACACAAATGTAGTGTGATTATGGGACTAAGGACCAATAATATAACGCTCATTAAAATGACAACCGTTCCTAGATACATAGAGATTAATATGCAGGGAGTGAACTGTTGTTATTCAAATGAACTTCATAGCATTGGCCCTAACATGCAGGCAATGAACTGTTGTTATTCAAATGAACTTCATAGTCTCAACCCTAACATGCAGGGAGTGAACTGTTGTTATTCAAATGAACTTCATAATCTCAACCCTAACATGCAGGAAGTGAGTTGTCTCGGCCCTAAGGCTTGTCCATATAACGCGATCTTGTACCTTAACATAATAAAACAAAACATCCTAAAAGTTGCTTCTAAATAGTCTTACCTTTGTCACACTGCACGGCAGCGTTTCCCTGGTATCCGGGCTGACATTCACAGATCATGGTCCTTACAGGAACAGTGTCCAATACTTTACATAAAGCATTCACTCCGCAGGGCTTTGTGGCGGTACAAGGGTTCACACAGGCCCCGTTTATACATGCCGTCTGAGACGGGCAGTCAAAATCGCCGCTGCATGTGATATCCGCTGCAGTAAAAGTAAGATGTTTTTAATAGATGGAACATTTCTTAAACTATCAAAACATGTTAAATGTAGTTTACTGTACAACATTAACGGTTTCGACCCATTTAAATGCCAATTAACTGGGAAATTAGAGACAAAATTAATGCTCGAACCAGAAAAGTAACAAAGCGTGGTTTTCCGCATTCTTCACTTGACAAGAGCAAGATTANCTGTGTGCTGAGCTTTAGTAATTCCTGAACTTTACTTCATGAAAGGGCTATGTCACTCAACTAAAAGTATGGTCCTACTCCCTAATTATTTTTATTTTTGTAGCCAGTGATCTAAATGTAACCGTGTGCTCCAATTGTATCTGGGGTGAAAATAAAACTGATTAATAGTAGCAGAGGTCAAATAGGGTAAGTATTAACCGTGGAATGGGACAAACTTTAAAGAATTACATCCAGGCGATTACTGGTAAGGTTGATTAGTAATCATACTAAAGTTTTTTTGTTACCACATCTTACTAACTGTTCGGGTTGTACGCATATGTACTAATTAAGCTAATGTATTAGTGATGAAGAAGGTTGAATTTATAGGAAGGGTACCTGCATTTGAATAAAAAGAATGTAAAACCATTTAAGGAAAACTATCCTCAGAACACCCGACTGGGATTCAACGTTCAATCTCCGAGACATCAGCTTGCGATAGTGACGCGTTTGTGCATTAGGGCACCAAGGTGGGTATTAAACAAATGATTTTCAATACTTACTCTTCTGGCAGCCTTGCAAGGTATCCCCGACGTATCCGGCAGGACACGTGCAGTCGGGTTGATGATTGTAAACCCTACACTCTGAGGGCAGAGGGCATGGGCTGTTCACTTCGCATGGGCTCACACACTTGTTGTTGATACATGCTTTGTCACTGGGACACTCGCTGTTGGAGCGACACCCAACCACCACGCACGCCACCTTGGGGTTACCTAGCAGACCAGGTGGACAGTCGCAAACAGCTCGGTGGTTGGCGCCATAGCAAGTGGCGCCGGTGCCGCAAGAACTTCCATCTGGAGCGCATGCTGGTACACAATTCTTGTTCACACAGCTATGCTGGCCAGAGCAGTCATCGTCTGAACGGCAGCCCACTGAATGCAACAAGCAACACTTTTGTTATATTCTCTTCACATCACAAACAGATGATTGCACAAATAACATGAACATTGTTCGATTACTAGTTTAGAAAGTAATAGCAATCCTTGATTTTTATAGAAAGAGCCCTTTAAAATACAAGCATGCATTATGCGGTCAGAATTGATAACATTTTACTAATTTTTTATAGTAATATTTATTAAGTGACAGCTGCAGATCATATGGCTTGACATATGAATAGAAAAAAGTAGAAATAGTAACTTTTCTAGATGCTAGCTAAAACACTTCCCATGACAATTGGAAGAAACAAGTTTATGATAGTGCTCATAAATTAAAAAAGTAAAGTTGAAAGGAAAGTTAGCTAACAAAAGTGAAAACTTTTTTAAACACTAAGTTAATCAAATCCTGGACTTGAAGCTTAGCTCGCCAATGTTTATTACCACTGAGCTATCCAGGAACTGTCCCATATTATTAGTGAAGAATGGCACTGAGTATATAATGACTCCAGCTTATCCTAGGGACTACACCATAAACCAAACAGAGTGGAGGAAGAAAATTGAGCATTTAAACTGTCTTAAAAGTATAAGTTTGTAAAATCATGACAAATCTAAAAAAAAATATTAGTTTTAACCACGAGACAAAAATGTGCAAAGTAAAGTTGGTCAATCGAACTCACCCCTTGTACACTCAATCTCAGGGTTCCCGTCGAAGCCTTGTCTGCAGGCACACACCGGTTTATGGTCTCGTACTCTGCATTCCGCATTAGGTCCACAGTTACAAGGATTCTTACAGATTCCTCTGACGCAAGATCTATCGGCTGGACAATCCGGGTCACTCACACACCCTCCCACGGCTGTGATTGGCGGTGTAGCCTTACAAGTACCACCCCCGCTGCTGACATATCCGCTGGGACACACGCAGATCATGGAGCGGACTGGGACGGTCCCCACCACGAGACACTCTGCCGGCCTGCGGCACGGGGCCAGCACGCTGCACGGGTCCTGGCACTTGTCAGTCAGACAGGCGAGCCGTGCGGGACAATCTCTGTCCTCCTTACACTCCGGTCTTGGTTCTGGCTTGCATCCAACGTAAGGGTTGCCCATGTATCCGGGGGGACAGCGGCAAACTGGCATATGGTTCTGAACTCTACATTCTGCACGTGGTGCGCAAACGTTGTCGTATACACACGGGTTGATACATTGTGCGTTGATACAGGAGCGGTCACTCGGGCAGTCATTATTACTTCGGCAGCCGACCACATAGCAACGGTCCCGAGGGTTACCACGGTAACCGCTGAGACAACGGCATTCTGCCTGGTTCCCAAAGGCGTAGCACTCTGCGTTTGCACCACAAGGGTCATTGACAATGCACGGGTTGACACAATTGGCATTCACACAGGCTTTGCCTGAGTCACATTCTGAGTTACTGCGACAACCAACTGCAACAAAAATATTACTAATAGATTAGAAAAAAATATAAATAAAAAAACGACAGTTTAATTTTAGACAGTTCAAATAATTTATTTTCAAACTATGCTAATTTGAAAGTTAAATTTTCACCAATCCGTTCAAAACATTTTCAAAATTTTAAACATAAATAGTTGAACACTCAACAAACTATAAGTAGATAGGTTATGTATTTATGTAAAAAGGAAAGTGGAAAGAGTCGCCTTCCTTATTTTTGTCTTCCTACAAATAGTAATGTACACAAAAATTGTACTAACCTGCATGACAAGCAATGTTGGGGTTCCCCTCGAATCCCTCCTCACAAGAGCAAGTTGGCCGGTGGTTCTGGACAAAGCATTTTGCGTTGGTGCCACAATCACAAGGGTTGCGACATAATCGATTAATACAAGTCTCGTTGCTTGGACAGTCATTGTCAGCTGTGCAGCCAGGTGGTACTGGTAATATCACTGTTAAAATAAGAAAAAAAGAAACCAATTTAGAACACATTAAGTTTTGAAAACCCCTTGCATTATGATACTTGGTTGTATTTTCCAGTCGGGGGGAAAAACTAATTATTGTTTGATCTTTTATCATCGTGTTTCACTACCCATTATGGTTGTACACATACATTAATTAAACTAATGTCTCAGGAATGAGGAAGGTTTAATTTAGAAGAAGAGTATATGCAGTTGCGTGGAGAGACAGTGGAAAATCATTTATGGAAAACCACTCTCAATACAACCAATCAGAAAGTAATTTAAACCCTGATATTTATGTAATCAACAGTCTGTTCTGTTGAGGGTGTGAACCCTAAGACCATTCGATCATCGAAGCGAATTAATTGTTTACTAACTAAGATTTAATATATTAATAAAGTCTGACAAAGTTACATAGTGAATTAGGCATAGTGTTCATTAATTTATTTTAATTTTAAAATGTGTTTTATTTTAAGTTATGTATTTTATTGACGTTACTAATTGAAAAGGGTTTATATTAATTAATGTTGTTTAGTAGGAAACATAGCAAACGCGAGTGTTATAATTATGTAAATTGGATGTATTAAACTAATCAAAAACACTAACCTGGTCTGCATTCTCCATCTAGATTAGGTACCCAGCCTTCTGGGCAGGTACATATCATGGTTCTCACAGGTACAGTGTCTAAAACACTACACTGCGCAGACGCAGAACATGGCGTCAGTTCTTTGCATGGATCCACACACACATTCTTGATGCACGCCAGTCTACTTGGACAGTCCACGTCTATGCGGCACTCCGGCTCGGCCGCCACAGGTGGTACTCTCTCGCAGTAGGCCATTGGGTTACCGAGGGGCAGGTGCTCTGGGCAGCGACATCCCGCCGCGTGGTTTTGGACATAGCATTTGGCGTTGGCGGCACATATTGGGTTGGCGATACTAGCACAAGGATTCACACAGCGACGCTCCAAGCAGGCTTTGTCTGACGGACAATCCCCATCCACGCGACATTCCACTCTCTCGCACCGATCAAATGGGTTGCCGGCATATCCTGATGGGCAGCGGCAAGCCGCGCGGTGGTTGTCTCCATAGCACTCAGCGTTTGCTGAGCAGGGAACGTCGAGCAGGCAAGGGTTGATACATTCACCATTGTAGCATTGCTTGTCGGAGCTGCATTCACTGTCTGATTGACAGCCAACTAGTAAATAATAATAAAACAGAATTTTAATAAAAACATGACATTAAACTTAACAGATAACCATTTTGAAGCAAATTTTTAGAATTATTTTTTAAAATATACTAATCTTTAAAATACCAGTCATCAGTAAATTACCCTAAACAATTACACATCAGCAAACTACCCTTAAGCGAATTTTTTCTCAAAACCTAAGTATACAGTATTATTTGGGAGGCCAAACAATCCTTAGCTACCAATTTTAAACAAAATTTTCAGAGTCCTTTTTGAAAAATTTGTGATTAAAAAAAATTATCAGGGTATTATATCAATTTTGAATAAAATCCATCAAATTGTTTCGGATCTGTGGCCAGGGACAGACAGAAATTATAAAATCCCATTTTTTTTTAGTTTGGACACACATAAAACATAAAGGCTCATCACAATCACAAAGTCGAAAACTTTCATGATTACAATACTTTCTCTTGATACGAGAAAGTAAAAACTCATTATTTACATATGCTTTCTATGAAGCAGTGGTTCCGGGATGGGTTGGACAATTCAGCCTTGTGTGGATAATTGGGGAGCTACTTGAATAAAGAAGTGGCAGATCTGGTCTAGAAAACTGAGATTAACGGCCGAAGGGTTCGTTGTGCAAAACACACTATATCCACAAATGTTGGCACTATCTTCACCAACATACAGTAGCTGCTTGGTCAGTATAGCTCACTTGCGGGCTGACACACCATGAAGTTGTTGTTATTATCATCATCATCATCATCATCATCATCATCATCATCATCTTTCTGAATTTTATTTATCTTTACAAATGAGTAAAATAATTTGATCAAATATTGTATACCTTGATTTTATTATGACATATCTGACACTTAGAAAAGTTACTAGATCTACTTTCATGTATTCGTAAGTCAAGTGATCTGACCTTCAGTTGTCACTTTTGAAATATATTAAATAATATGGTAAAATGTTATCAATGTTGAACACAAAAAATTTGTTTGTATTTTCTAAAAAGCTGCTTCAAATGTGCATTTGTAATAAAATCAAGGTATAGATTGCATGAATGGTTTAACCATATAAAAGTGATTTAGAAACTAATTTATAATTAACATCATGTCTTAAAGATCCAACACGTTAGCTCAGTCGGTAGTGTATCTGTCTACTAAGCTAAGGGTCCCAGGTTCGATCTCTGGCATGGCCGAAAAATTTATCATTGGTAAAATGTGGGCTTACCCTTTCACAGTGATAAATTAACCGCTGGTGACTGGATGTTGTGCCCATTCTTGTCTTAAGTTAGATTATAAGGCATATGAAGCTACGACAGGCCTAGCCAGCTGGTAGTGGAAAATATATAGCTTGAATAAAAAATTGACCTAAACCATAGGCTGGAAACAGTAACGGATGTAAAAAATTATGTTTAAAAGCATCTTTTATGGTACCTTTGACGCATCCTGTTTGTGGGTTTCCAGAGTATCCATTCTGGCAGTAGCAGATGGGATAGTGGTTAGTGACTTTGCACTCGGCATTGGGTCCACAGTTACATGGACTGACACACAGTCGGTTCACACAAGACTCTTGCCGGGAACATTCCGAACTCGACATACAGCCTACAGTGGCTGCCGCAGCTGTGGATTAAGGTGTCATTGTTAAAAAAAAAACTGTTTAAAATTTGTTAAAGTACAAAACCAGTTTAGAAGTTTCGATAAATACAATCGATTAAAAAAAAAGTTTTAGTAATTTCATATGATTTTTTTAAATATCTAATAAAATAATTTTATAACTAGAATATCAATTAAATTAAATACTTTTCTTAAGCCAATGACTAAAATAAAATAGTTACATCGTGAAATAAATATTCTAATACAATTTATGTCACTGTGAATTAGTTTATCAATAATTATATTTTTATTTTATTACATTAAAATTACTTTTTAAAATAAACCGTTCATGTTTTAACTGTTCAAAAAATTTGATTAGCTGAGATTTTTCCAATAATATTTGTAAAAGTATGTCCTCTTGTTGATTTGATAAACAACTTATTTAGAACACAAAACAACAATTGATGAATTAATAAAAATTGAAAAATGTTCAGTTAATCGGTAAAAACAATATTTTCAACATTTTTTTAACTAAATTTTATTTAACACATATTAAAATGCATTATAAAATTTATAATACCCATGATAAATAAACAAAAATTATATATTTTCGCTAAATTGAGTCTTGTATTGGTACAAATATATTACAGCCTTGCACATAATACAACCTTGATATTTTAAAACTGTTTTACATGAAAAATAAAAGTTAATTAAATGGGCTGTACCATTTTTTCTCAGGGGGCATTATCGTTCTATGTCTTTGCTGTTTAACTTGTTATTCATTTCTATACTAGCATGCAGGGGGGTGGGGGTGGGGGTCAAAGGAGGCAATTGCTCCGGGCCTCACATTTCAGGGGGCCACATCTCTCCCAAAAATTATTAAATTCAATTACAGTTATTATTCTAATTTTTTATCAAATAGTGTACAGATAATTAACAGCAATAAGTATTCGCTTAGTGATAGGATACCACTCTATATTCCTGAAAA
The DNA here is from genome assembly GCA_902151455.1 of Timema bartmani. Lineage (NCBI taxonomy): Eukaryota > Metazoa > Arthropoda > Insecta > Phasmatodea > Timematidae > Timema > Timema bartmani. The sequence goes on along the minus strand of CABFWB010000136.1, from coordinate 23,629 downwards.
CCCTAACTTTATGTGATTTAAGATTTACTTTATTCGAGTAATAAGGTGCAGTACTGTGGAATACGCCACCATTGTGCTACCATTGTCGGTCTACAGGAAACTAACAGTGCAATGGTGCAAAGAGGAATTTACTTTTGTTAACTTAATTGGATTGATTGATTGATTGCATTTAATCAAGTAGTCACTTAATAGGTTGATCAATATTCCATAAAACATGAGCAATTATTAAGTAGCTTAAGTACATATCAATGTATTATAACGGTTTAACGCTAAAATTGAAAAACTGCCGGACAAAGGGGGGCCCTACATTTTTTTGCTCCAAGCTTCAAATTTTCCTAAAATGACCCTGGTAACAAGTAGGCCTGAACTTACATAGTTTATTAAATAATTTAAAAAGTATTATATAAAGCTCTTTTATAATGTTACTGTTAAAAATGGTATTTACAAAAGGCCTACATGAATAGTTAAAAATCTATACATATACACATATGTAGTTCATAATTTTCTATTCAAAGAACTCATATTACTTAAATTTGAGTTAGTTATTTAGAATTTTAAGCAAAAAAAAAAATTATTCCTGAACTTTTAAATCAAAATACAATTTTATATGTTACAAAATCTAATCATTTTATTTACCACAAATCGGGGTATTTATTAATCAAGAATTTAAACGGGAGTAAATATGAAGCCACTTACGCGGCCTGCACTCTACTCTGGGATTCCCCTGGTAACCGACAGGACACCTGCACACCGGCTGATGGTTGTCCACGTGACAGAAAGCTCCAGCTGCACAAGGGTCGCCCACTATGCAAGGGTTCACACAGAGCTGATTTATGCAGCTTCTCTCGTGAGGACAGTCGCTGTTACTGACACATTCTGGTGGTGGCGGCAAGTATGGTGTCTTTGGCACTGGGAATACACACAATGGGAGTGTTACTAACAGTATACATTCTCTAACATATAATCTATTAGGTAGTTTTTAATATAAATTTTGTCAAACCATAAAAATAAAAATTCAGAATATATAGGCCTATTTTGGCTAACAATTAAATATATATATATATATATATATATATATGTATTTTTTAAATGTGTAAATTTTCTTGTTTGCTATTTTCAGTGGATGGTATCATCTGATCTCAGTTATTTTAAAAATTAGCAAAGAAACAGTAAAATATAAATTGGTTTAACACATAAAGACAGCTGTGCACATTTACCACATAATTAAGAATATTATGTGACACCATTTAAAGCTATTTATTTCATTTATTTGAGGAATTTAACGTACACTTTATGAACCGACTGATTATATTAGACAACGAGAATTTCTATGAGCGATAGAGAAAGGGACTACCAATTTTGCCGGGAAAGGTATTTTCACATACCTTCCAGGGTTCTTTTATATGCCACAATCAAAATGGAACCAATGGCTTTACTTCCCCTCCAAAGCAAGTTGTGCTACTGATTTTTATCATTCAAGAAAAATTCCATCGACCCCAGTTGGGCTTGAACCCACGAACATCGGATCCTGAGGCAAGCATTTTACCCCAAGACCACCCAGGTTGACTTGAAGTTATTATTCTCCTGTACATATTAACTGTATTCCTCAACTTCTTAGTATTACTTATTTAATAAAAGTTCCCTAGGTTTATTTAGTTTTCCTTTGTTGTGAATACCGGTATTTATTAATTTACATCACAATAATTTGTGTGGTGGCCCTTATAGAAATGGTTTGGAAAATGATCAAATTTGCGTGTGTCATTTGTTGAAGACGGAGGCAGTTTACTAAAGTGACCAGGCCGCAGGTTAGAAACAGTTGATAATTATGATGATGATGATGATGTCTTGTACTTACTGTTAGTACACTCGATGTGAGGATTGCCTATGTATCCTGGTGGACAGGAACATATAGCTCTGTGAGCCTGTGAGTTACACAGGGAGTTCACTCCGCACAAGTCGATACGACAAGCTTCAACGCAACTTCCCTGCACGCACTTGTTGGGGTCACTGCAGTCGTTGTCCCTCTGACATTGTGGTTGTGGGGTCACTTAACAGGGAAACACAACCACTTTGTTAAACAAGTCTTGGCTTAGCACCTTCAAGCCCTAGCTATAGTATGATTTTTCTAGGAAGAACAGTAAAAGTTAATTACTAAAGTTACTAAAACTATTTTAATATATCCATACATCAAGTCTTGTCATCTGCAGCTGTCACTTTTGATAAATATTATCAATACCTATAAAATAACACAAATAATATAATAAAATGTGATCACTGTTGACCACAAATAAATATGTTTGAATTTTCTCTGCTGTTCTTCCAATCAAAATCAGGGTATAACTAAATGGAGTCAGCAATATGCAATTTAACGGGCTCATTTGTTTGAATTATAAGCTTGTGTGTTAAGGAAGGGGAAGAATGAATATTTTAGAGAAATTGTAGCCAAATTTGCGTGGAGGGAAGGTGGAAAAATATTTGGGAACTGCCCTCCCCCTGACAAAGACATAATCTCGATCTCCCCATCATCAGCAGTCTACTCTATTGCAAGAGTGACGCCTTAGATCATGCAGCCACTGAAGTGGGTCATATGAGTGTATTATAATTGTTGATATTGCCCACAAGAAATAATTTATTGGGATATTAGATACAAGATTACACTTAAACCAGAAAACCATTTCAAAAGTTTAAAAAATATATATTTTTTTAAAATGTAGCAAAATGGTTTCACCTATCTCAATCTCACTTTTTTCTAGCATAGAGTACATAAAACTACACCAGGGTGTGATGTGTAATTCAAGCTTTAGTGCCTACCTAAGTTGGGTGTTTTTAAAAAATTTCATAAACGCATGTATGATAATTACTCTAATTGGGTAGGGATGAGGAAGGAAGCATTTTAGAGATAATCTACCCGCATTTGCGTGGAAGGGGAGTGGGAAACCATTTAGGGGGAACCACCCTCTGTGGACCCGACTGAATTTCCCCGTCAACAACAGGCCAGTCCAACACGAGAGTGTGACGCCTTAGACCATTCGACCACTGAAACGGGTGAGCTAGGTGCTATCTTTGTGGCGAGACGGGCTCTTAAAGATTCACCTTTTAACACTAAAAATATAAATTAAAAAATGGTATAGTAATATACACACCATGTACCCCAAAAGAAAGTTTACCTTACTTTGTTATACTATGGTGTATTTTATTTTTTTACTAAGCATCGCGTCTTACTACCCGTTCGGGTTATACGCTTAAGTACTAATTACGCTAATGGGTTAGTAAATGGGAAAGTTGAATATAGAGGAAGTGAAACCACATTTGTGTGGAGGGAGAGTGGAAAACCATTTAAGAAAAACCACCCCCGGTTCACCCGAGCAAGATTCAAACCTCGATCTGCCATCCTCGGCAGTCTAGCTCAACATGAAACTAGCACGTTAGCTAACTACAACACCGAGGTGTGTTACTATGGTGTAACTTAAAAGGTAGGACCATAGTGTTACCATTCAAGACAACTCACAAGGTAATTTAAGGGTGCCCTTAATGTGGAGCAGCTGATGACAACAGAGATACTGTTGGTGATTTATTTGCGTGGTAAATTTGGCTCATCACATGAAATTGTGTGTTATTAATGAAAATATACCATAACAATTTGTGTAGTTAAGATAACTTTTGTCATTCAATTTGTTTGTAATGAATAGAGAATTTGAAATACATTAATAAATCAAACTATACTTTATCTGGGATATAATTATAATGACAATGAAATTAGTATTATAAATAAGCAACTAGAATGGGTTAGAAGAAGAGAAAGATTAATTATTAAGAGGACGATAATTGGGGTAAAAACACTCTTCAATATTTAAATAGTTTTGGTTTATTTTGACGTACTGATATTGTTTGAAAGACTTAGCACATTATATAAAAACACCAACCTATTGGCTTGCAGCGCCCCTCGTTGTCGGTGATGGTGTCTGGTGGACATTGGCACATGACGGTGCGCAACGGAAGTGTGTCCCTCACTCTGCATTCCTGGTCTGGAGAACACACTGATGTCAGAGCACATGGGTTCTGACAGCGGTCCGAGATGCACGCGAGTTGTGAGGGGCAGTCGGCATCCTGCTTGCATTCAGGCTCCGCACCAGCAGGGGTCTTGGGACCTGTGCGTAGCAACGATACTTTGTAGAAATATTATTCAACGCATTGGGGATTTTTTTTTTTTGTATGAGTATTTACTATAGTTTGGACCTTTCGATTATAGTAAGACTAGCTACTAAACCAAATAGTTATAGTGGAGGTAAGCCATTGCTTGTACAGTTAATTGTATGTGACTAGCAAAGCTTAGAAGATTGAAATAATCTTTAGCTATGTAAAATTACACCTGGGCTTTAGCTCCTTGGTATAATTTTTTTTTTAAATGTCGATTCCCAAGTCGAGGTGACATTTTTCAAAATGTATTATATTCAACCTAGTAAATAGATCTTAAACTGAAACTGAGGATTTTAACCAGGATTCAAACACAAACTTCCAATGCAACTTGGTTCCGGGAGAACTTTTGTTTCACCTTAATATAGAGTGGTCACTTTTTTTTTTAGTGTACATTAACACTGTTTGATATATCCTCAAGTTCACACGAGGACAAAGATGAATATGAAATATACGTTCTAGCATTTGCTTAAAAAGAGGTGAGATAACTTTTTACGGTGAAATACCTTCCCAGTATAAATGGTTGAGATTGAATCCTTGTCTTTCAAGTCAAAAGTGTAAACCTTCTGTACTAAATTGTAATTGGATTCGTTTTAAAGACATTAGTTTCTCTATATATTTTTATAAGTTTATTTAAATTATTGAAAAATGTGCCTGGACAGGGATTTGAAGCTTGAGCAGCATAAGAGTAAATTAAAAAAAAAAAAACTAGTAAAAGGTGTGTCTAAGTCAACTTTGTCAATTCGTGCTGAAGATTAATTCAGTATATGAATTATTCTTGAAACCAAATTACAAATATAATAGTTTTGTTAAATGATTGTTTTATGCTCGAAAAAAATAATTAAATTGTTTTTATTTATATAACCTTATACACTAAAAATCGCTTGGAAAACGTTTCCTTGTGCAATTATTTGTAATATTTAATTATAATCTGATAAATCAAATTTTAAACAGCATACAATTCAATCCCTTGAGATTTTTTGAAATTGATACTCATTTGTAGATACTTGAAAATTTAGAATTACAATAATTGAACTTAAATTTATTATTTTGGCTGTCAACCTTTCTATTGGAAAAGCTTCATGATTGTTAAGGTTGGATTTTTTTTTCTGAAGCCAATTTGAAGCTGAAGCCATAGTTTCAAACAAATACTAACACACCCCTAATAAATAATGTGGAGCTTTGATAGAGATTAAAAGGAGCTGTGTTTTCATTATAATCCTTACCAATGCACTCAATGTATGGGTTGCCGTTTGAACCCAGAGGACAAGCGCATGTAGGCTGATGGTCCTTGCCGATACACACGGCAGACGTGGCACACGTGTCCTCGTCACACACGGGCCTACAGACCCTGTTGAGTCGGTCACAAGCCTCGTGGTCCGCGCAATCCTCATTGTACTGGCACACCACTGACACACACGACAGCATGGGGTCGCCTTGGGTGCCGGCAGGACACACGCACTGCGACCGGTGGTTCTGCGTGAGGCACTCCGCGCCGCGTCCGCACTGGCTCGATGAGCCATGGGTGCAAGGGTTCAGACAGTTGCTCTCGATGCACGCCTTGTCATACACGCAGTCCGTATCTGTGGTACACTCCGCTGAAACGACAACAGGAGCTCTTAACTTGTATATTTATACATTACTTTATTACAGATTGTATTTTGGGTTTTTGATATTAACTTAAAGTTTATAAATAGACATATGTTAATAGTTAGCACACAAAGCACAAATAATTAACCTAGAACAGCCATACCTACAGTCCAATTTTTATAGAAAGAGTCTTTTAGAAAGTATTAACAGCTTTTTTTGAGGCCAAAATTGGATAACATTTTACTATTCTGCCAGTGTTATTTTATAGGTATTGGTAATATAATTTAAGTGTTAACAACTGCAGCTCATATGACTTGACGTATGAATACGTGAAAGTAGATCTAGAAACTTTTCTAGCTGTCAGATTAGGTTCTTCCTATGAAAATTGGACAGGAGTACCATATAAACATATACTATATATATATATATAATGGGATCAAACCGAGGACCAATATACTTGTGTTCAAACTTTTCAACAACTAAATCGCGTGACCAACATAAAAAAACAACACTTTTTTTAAACAACACATCTTACTATCTGTTCGGGTGATATTACGTGTACATACATGTAATAATTACACTAATGTTAGGGATTAGGAAGGTTGAATTGAGAGGAAATGTACCCACATTTGTGTGGTGGGAGAGTGAAAGTCCATTTAGGACAAACCACCTTCAGTACACCCGACCAGGATCGAACCCCGATCTTCTCGTCTTTGACAGTCTAGTCTATTGCGAGAGTATCTACTTAGACCATTTGGCCATCATAGCGGGTAAAAAAAAACTCTTGACAATTGAGATATTTTCACAGTACCTTTAATAAAATTGATATTCTTTAGTGCCATTGTAAAATGAATACTAGTGACTTCTACTAGCTAAGTGAAGCCAATAGGGTATTGAAGGTGAGTTTTAAGTAAATGTTTCAACATTTGCCTTGGGTGATGATAAGAAACCACTTTGTGGGTGAAAAAACAACAAAAGTGAACCGTCCTGGCTATTCAACCCCAGGATCTTCATTCAGTCGAAATCATAATTTAATACATTTAAAATTAACTTTGATGTTCACTTTTTATTTCAAGTGAACTTTCTTGAACTTTTACTAGCATATGTATGAACTTAAACTTGTAGAGTATTAAACTAGAAATTAAGTTTTTGAAAAGCCCAAATAGAAACGGAATTAGGTTGCACGGGCAAGCGTTGGGGTAGAAGGGGTACACGAGATGGTAGAGGAAGCAAGGGTGAGATGGTATGGTCATGTAATGAGGATAGAAAAAGAAAGGATGCCAAGGAGCATGATGGAGATGAAGTACCTCAAAGAAGACCAATAAAGAGATAGGAGGAGCAGATAATAGCAAGTGTATGAGTGAGAGGAGGAGACTGGAAGAAAATAAAGGAGAAAGATGGTGGCATTTTACTATAAACTGACCAGGACATAGGCTGGAAATAATTAATTGTGATGATGGGAATGTTACACTTTCCGTATCAGTAGAAAACGAGTAGATATAATGTGTAGGTGTGTTTTTGTAGCTTTAGAGTACAAACCAGTGTGTCCAGCCAAACTATATTTTAAAGCACCTTGACTTTTTCAGGTTTTCCAGAGCCAATCTCCAACTTTTCCATATGGTGATTGGCTCTGAAAAACCTGGAAAAGTCAGGGAACTTTAAAATATAGTTTGGCTGGACACACTGGTTTCTATATTTGTAATGTACTTTATATATATATAAATAAAATGTATTATAAATTTATTTTAATAAGATCACAACTTGCCGTAGTAATATTTTTAGACACATACACATTCTGAAATTGTATAACTCAATGAAGGGACTAAAATATTTCATCCTCAAGCGATGGGCTTTGGTAGTGCTAAGTTAGATTTCAGTGAGATTATAATGAGGCATTAAAAGATTTCCTTACACTAAGTTTAAAATTGTTGTGAGCTACATTATTTTTTAGTTTCTTTTCCCTATAACATAATTGATAACATGACTCAACTTAGGCTACATACACGCGGTAAAGGGGGCCGAACGACAACATGAAAATCATATGTTGGTTTATAGAATTGACATTAGTATGCGCAACAGGATCAATGATGTTAAAAGAGATTCGCGATGAGTATTATCAGGAAGAAAAAAAATAATTATTTTGACTATTGTAAATAAAATTTACATATTTTTTTAGTGAATAAGTAGACTTTTCAGAAATTTGCTAAAATTACTTGACTTTTCCATGAATTTGCCCTGAGTGAGCAATTCCTTGACATTTCCCTGTTTTCCAGATTACTGGACACCCTGATAAATAAAATGATTTTGCAAGAGTGTGGTATTACGTTTGTAACACTGTATTTGTGGATTTCCTCCCCATCCCTGTGGGCAGTTGCACACAGGTCTGTGCTGGCTTGTGTGGCACTCAGCACCGGACCCGCAAGGGTTGGCAACACTGCAAGGGTCCTGGCAACGCTGGTTGATGCAAGCCTTTTCGTCAGAGCACTCATGGTCGGACGTGCACTCGGGTTGTGAGACAGGAACTGCAAAACGTGTAATGTTTTATGTCAATGCATTGTTTTAATGTACACAAAAGTTGTACAGAAAGTTAGTAACTATTTAGTTATCTATTTTGATGGATGACATTTACACTAATTTACTATAAACAGTTTTATTTATATTAGTTTTAATTAAATGCATTAATTATTTTGGATTAAATATTTTAGTTTTGCTTAGAATCCCCCAACAAAGAAAATAAATTGTACTCATTTTTATTGATATATTTGTTTTATTAGATTTATGTTTGTTTATTATTGCATTTCAAATATGAATTTATTTTATGACAAATATGTAAAAGTTAATCAACTATTGATTATCAAAACTATACAAAGTCATGTACAACTGTAAAAGTGATCAGATATTTGAAGAAATGAAGAGAGAAGGTTTTTTTTTTGTTTTTAGTAAAGCCTAACCTAACTCTTCTTTAAGTTTGGCTTCCTTCCCTATAATTTTATTTAATTAATTTACAGTGTTTCCACTTAGTTTTCAAACATTTCTAAGTCAATAGGCAATTATTATTCATTTTTTTAAAAGCTTTCTGTAAAAATATATATTTGTATCATGTAAGGGTGTGTGAAGTTCACTTTTTCAAATCAAAGTGAACTTCAATCAAATATATGACATATTCTTGAGGCAAAATCGAAGTTCGAATAAACTTTTTAGTTGTTTTCTGTTTTAAAATCATTATATTGTGGTTATTTATATAGTTTTATGCACTAAAAATCACTTAGACATTTTTTATCGCACTTGTGATTTTTTTTTTAACTGATAACTCAAGCTATTCCCACAACTTAGAATTAAACTACTTCAAATTTTTTCTATTTGAATATTGATTTGTAATGTAATTTTAAGGGCAATAAGTGACCATAAATTGAATATTTTAGGTATCAACATTTTCACTGCCAAAACTTCATAAGTGTCGAATACAGACTTTTTTTCCAAGCAAAGTTGGAGCTGATATTTGTTTCATCTTTCAAAGCCAAGTTAAAGTTTCCAAGCTTTTCACTACTTGCATAGATAATATCATAGTATACCCTTTTTTATTAATTTAGTTTTTAAATTTAGTTTCTTGTTTGTATCCCGTCAATGTTCTTTTATTTTTCTTGTAAAGTTTCTATCAACAAGCTTAAAAGCTTATGAAAACAGTTTTCTAAACTATATATTTCCTACCTTGATAGCAGTTGATGAACGGATCTCCCGCAAGCCCGGTGGGACAGAGGCACGTAGCTCTATGATTAGTCGAAGTGCACTCTGCATTCTGAGCACAAGGGTTGGACACGGCGCAAGTGTTTACACATTGCCGGTTGAGGCAGGTGTCTGTGTTTGGACAATCGTCGTCGCTCTTACAGCCTGGCTGGTCAACTGGAGCTTGAGGAAAAGCACGAGAACAAATGTAACTCTCTTGTGATTATAAAGAGAGGTTAAACAGACATATTAAGTAATCGGTGTAAAAGAGGATATAAAATAAGACATAGACACCTTCTAAAAAATTGATAATTCCCCTCTACAACAGACTGATATTCATGGGGTGATCCTTTTATTGGTACAAACTAATTATTCATAAGTCTCAAAATGGTCCAAATCTTTGTCTTGGTATACCCATTTTGATGAACAGTTATTATCGTAAGGACATCCTTTTGGTATCTTCTGAGAATAATATCCAAGTAGGATACCAAGAGAGACGTGGGGAACCTTTTGGCTTTGTAAGGCTGCATAGCATTTCACAGATTCCTAATAAGACCATGCACAGTCAATTTTGCCAAAATATAACAGTACAACAGCCAAGGGCATAGAAAGCGAGGGGGTTGGGGGTTCACTAGAATTTTTTTTTTGTATATTTTTAACCAATAAAAGTTTGTATGTACATATATATATGGAACACCCCCTCCCTTTCTACACACTTGGCACCAGCCATATATATAAAGATCGATCGATGAGAGCAGTTAATTTTCTAACGTTATGCTTTAAAAATAATGAATTTTTTATTTTAATTAATTAAAATACACACCGTTTGATAACGTATGATTAATAAATGACTGAAGGTACATAATTGACAAAATATAAGTAAAGGCCTCACCGAGCAGCCTAAACAGGCCGCAGATTCCCCCTCCCTGTACTAAGACACCTCTTAGATGACTTGAGGACAAAATGTTTGCATATTGGATCCACCCCTTACATATCCTTAAGATGTCCTTCAGGAGTCATACTTTCTCAGACACTCATTATTAATTTTTGACATACAAATTACAACGGCTTGTTGAATGAACAATTATGCAGTTAATTCATCCAAACAATTTTTGTAATTTAAATATTTTTAGTCAACACATTTTACATGCTAATTTAGATTAATAGGTAAACAATTTAATCTTGCATACAATGCTCTTAAGCCTTAAAAAAAATATCTAAAATCATTATTAATGTAGGTTATTGATAATATTTATGGTACAAACCCTAAACATTGCTTCAAAATTATTATTTTTAGTAGCAGTATCCAATCTATTAACTATTACTTAAATAATAAAATACTGATTTTTGAGTTTAGTGGTGTGTTGCTGTTATTTTTTTGTCAACCAAAGCTTTGTTATTATTTTGTATTGTGGTTAAAGGACATGGTTAAGGTAAGGGAGATGTCATGTCGTTGATGTTAGTAGAGTGATTCAAGCATGATGCTATGGGTTATTTACTGCAGACCTGCAATCACATAACACATTAACACATTGTTTAACACACAATCTCTAAAATACTATTATTTTCTAGTAGAATGTTGCAATTTATTAAACTGCAGGTCTTCTGGGGATCAAATTCAAACCATTTAGCTACATTTCATCACTAAGATACTCATGATCAAGTAGTTAGAATGATTGGCCGCTGACATTCAAATGGCTGTAATTTGTTCTTTAATGGGTTCACAATATAATTGCCACAGTCATAAACAAGCTAGTAGTTTCCTGTAGGGGTGTACAAAGTCCATTTTTTCAATTTGGAGTTAACTCTAATCGAATATTGGTACTGGTATATGAAATATTCTTGAAGCCAAATTGAGGTTTATATATTTTTTGTTAGTTGTTTTATGTTTGAAAAAATATTATATTGTGATTATTTATACATAGCATTATGCGTTAAAATTACTTTATATTGTTTTATTGCACAATTGTTTGTAATATTTCGTTTTAATATGATAAATTAAATTTTTATCACAACTTACAAGTCAATTATTTTTCCATATAAATATTAATTTCTAATGTACATAACAGTTTAGAATGGGATTAAGTGAACATAAATTGAGTATTTTAGCTTTGCAAGTGTAAAAGCAGGAATTTTTTTGAAGCGAAGTCGAAGCTGACATTTGTTTCGAAACCAAGTTTAAGTTTTGAAGCTTTGCACACTCCTATAGTTTAGCCAAAGCGTTTAGTAGATAGTATACTTATGTAAACTTTGTTACAATAATATCTAGGCCCATCTATAGCAACATATGCTATAAATTAAATAATTTGAAACATTCTTACTGGATCATTATTAATTTAGTTTAAGAACAGTTTAAGTTAACAGCTACAAGCTACAGTATACATTATAATATATGAAAGTGGTAGATTTTATTTAAACAATGTGTACCATCATGCAAACAATATGTTTTAAGGAACATTACCAATAAGATTTTTTGTTTAAATTTATCAAGCTATGTTTATAGTGAATACAAAAATACATTAGTGCTATTTAAAAAAAAAAGTTTATTGTTAAAAGTTTATGTGTTAAATTTTAACTTGTATTTTTTTTTGTAGAAGTTTTTACACAGACAATTTTTTTTTTTTCTAGAATAGCATCTAGCATGGCTAAAATTCATACCATATTATAAAAGTGTACCCAATTAACAGTAATTATTTAAAGTTTCTATTGCTGTTTAAGTTGCAACAAGTGTCCCTCTTGAGTAACTTTCAACCCACCTGGTTTACACTCTACATCCGCATCACCCACAAAACCAGGCAGACATAGACATGACATGGTCCTCAACGGGAGCGTGTCAACCACGGAACACTCGGCGTTACTGCCGCAAGGTTTGGTCTCCACGCAGGGGTTGCGACAAGTACCGCTGAAACACGCCAACTTACTGGCACAGTCTGCGTCCATTGTACACTGCGGCCGGATTGCTACAGGAACTGAAGTGAGACACAGGCAAGGTAATTATAATGCAAGACAAGATTATATTAAAATACTATTCTTTAGTATAATAAATAATGAAGAAACATATTGATATAATATAATGTGATATTTGAAAATGAGCCTTGGCTTTTAGTTTTATAACTGGGTTGATAGATTATAAGTTGAGTTTATATATATTGGGTGTGTGCAAGTTGGCATTTTTCACTATGAGTCAAGAATGAATGAAAACGAGCTTTTTTCGAGTTTGAGTAGTATAGAGCAATTTTTGAACAAGAATTATTTCAAGTTGAATTTCTGTAAGAGATCCATGCATAAAGTGTAAACATAATTTTTTTATAACTACTTTTTTTGTGAAAAAATTTATAATCATACAAGTTCAAATTTTTAAATAAATTTAATATAATATGTACAAAAATAGACAAAATAAAATACTAGGGACTTTATTAGGTATGAAATTATATCTTATAATTGAGTACAAATTAACTAAAACAATAATTTTCGAAAAAAAGATAGAAAATTCCGATTTTTGAGTTTTGTAAAAATCTTCGAGTCAAGTTCAAGCACCTATTAAAATTTGACTTGAACTAGAACTTTTGGGTGTTAGTATTTTTTACTTTTATTTGTGCTATATTTCTCTACACTTCTATTATATTTATTTAATTACATATTATAATTTGAATCTATATTTTTAAAAATATTTTATTTTAAAACAGTTCATATAAATATTATTTATTTAGTTACACAAAAAAAAAACCAACATATTATTATATATATGGGTATTACATGAAAATACAACATTGTGTTTTTTTTTTTAAATGAATAGATTTTAATATATCACTGTTAATATCTATTCGATTAAAACATGGTAAGGCCTACTTATTCATAAAGTCTATTATTGAAAAATAAAATTTACAAATAAGTTGCTTCTTAGTAATTAATAGTAAGACTAAACCCAGCTCGATGGGAAAGTGGTTAGGTAGGTTGACTACAAGTCTAAGGTTCACCAATTGACTAATTTTGTACATGGGTTTATCCTAGTAGCAAGGTAATATAGTACCTGACCCTTGGATTTAGATTAAGTAGTAATTATGCTAGCTTAGAGTAGTGAGAATTGGTGAGAGTAAATAAATAAATAATAATTACTTTAATGTGTTGGGTATGAGGTTGGTTGAATTTAGAAAGAATGTACCCACATTTGCATGGAGAGAGAGTGGAAAACATTTGAATAAAAACCACCCTTAATACACCTCGACCAGAATAAACCCCAATCTCCCCATCATTGGCAATCTAGTCAGTTGCGAGTAATGCCTTAGACCATGCGGCCACCTAAAAGGGTTATTTCCCATTTAATTCACTCCCTTTTCTTCCTTGCTAACAAAAATGAGTATCCCAGGCTAACCTATGGAACATGACGAATGTGGGTTTCCAGTGTACCCAGGTGGGCACTGACAGGTAGCTCTATGGTTGTTGACAGTACACAGCGCAGATGGGCCACAATCACACGGGTTCTCACAACGCTGGTTTCGACAGGCGAGGCTGTACGAGCACTCGTCATCGCTGGTACATTCTGGTCGGTTGCAGCGGACTTGAGGATCGCCGTGATAGTTTTCAAGGCAGTAGCACCTTGCGCGATGGTTACCGTCTGTCCTACACGCAGCGTTCACTCCGCACTGGGTGTAGGAGCATGGGTCCTCGCACTGTTTGTTGACACATGCTTGGGTTGGAGGACACTCGGAGTCTGATCGACAGCCGACTAAAACAATCACAAAATCATATTGTGTTTCTAAATATATATATATATATATATACACTAGTACATGGCTTTTTTTTACAGCCTTTTTATATTTTAAAATTTAGATTCTACAACATAAAGGTTGCAAGCACTCAGCCCATCAGCTGGTTAGTGCCACCCACTCCATCTGGGACCAAGCACATGTACTAGGGAAGTCTTGAAAATGCTGTGGTTTTTCCGTTTTCTTCAGCACTATATTTCAATGAGTGAGTGAGAAAATGCTTAAAAATTATGCTGGAAAGGTATCTAATATCATACTTTTTAAGGATTTTTTTACATTCCCAATTTGACATGGGACAGACGAATTTAATTTCCCTCCAAAGGGAGCTGTGCTGGCGATTTTCGGCGATTTTTATCGCTTGGTAAAAATTAATCGATCTCATTTAGGTTTTAACCTACACATTGTGAGTTGAGCACTTTACTCCAAGAACAATGAGGTCAACGCTTTGTAGATACAACTATGCAGGCTTTTTTACAATCATTTAGAAACTTATGTAGGACACAGAACAATATTAACATATTTTTCATTTCTTAAATTTGTTATTTTAAAAATGTATAATATAACTCAGACAAAATATTATTATTAAAAACATCATAAAAGAAATAAACTACTCCATCAAAAAGTATACATTTGAAATGATATTTTCCTCCTCAAATTTATATGCTGGTTGAATGATCAATTTATCAAATGTTTTGTGTAATGTTCTGATTCCTGGGATTTCAAAGTATCTAATTTTTATAAATAATATACTTTTCACTAGCAGTAAGAGGATTATGTTTGTAATAATGACATGCATTGCATTATTGTTTGGATAGACAAACAAACAATTCAAGTTTATTGATTTAAAAAAAAAATATTTTGCCTATGCTTTATTTCAAGACATTTAGAAAGATATACACAGTAAAAAGTAAGAATCAAAACCGATAAGATTTTTATATTACTGAATATTTTATTCTAGGTTTTTGTTTAGGTGTAACTATTTTGAGAAATGATTAATATTTTTGAAATTATTGATTTTTTATGGTCTAGTTGTATTATTAAATTTTTTTCCCCCCAATTTTAAATATTTTTTTCAAACAGTATAGATGGAAGTAAACAAACAGCTGTAAAATTTAATGTACATGGCCAACTAAGCTCAAAAGATGGAAAGAATCATTAGTTATGGATGTATAGTACCTTATCAAGTATTATATTCATAAATTTGAAAAATGACACTTGGACACAGGAATTGAACCCAGGACCCTGGACTTAGAGCCCCAATGTTCTACCACTGAGCTACCCATGATTCTTCCTGTGCACAGGGTCATTATTCACTCATAGTTTAAGGCAATTTAGAGATAAAGGAATGTAAAGTAGTTAAATCCTGTACTGAACTTTCAACACAAATAATAGTGATAATATTAGTAGTGACATTTGAATATGGCTCTTTAGATGAAAAATATATTAGTGAAAAAATATTTTACTAAGAACAAACAAAATGTCCTCTTCTTGTCGGATATGTAGTGTCCGCATAATAATTACAGGTACTTACTATCATAGCAAGAGGCCTGAGCATTGCCTGTGAAACCGTCTCTGCACGTGCACAGCGGTCGGTGTAGCTGCACTCTACATTCAGCGTTGACGCCACACGTGTTGAGGTTTAGGGCGCAAGGGTCTCGACATGCCTGATTGATACAGGCCTTGTTGTTGGTGCATTCAGAGTCCTCTACACACTCGGGTTTTGGAGCTACATAACATAGGCGAGTGAAGTATTAATGATAGGACTCAGAAAATATCTAATCGATATTAGTAAAATAAAAATAACTCTTAAAGGAAAACCTCTTTTTACTTTTTGAGGTATTTTATTATATTCGGAAGAAGTTAAAGGAATGGTGGATTGAAACGTATAAAAGGGGAAAAATACAATATGGCTTTTACAAGGTATTTTGTTATATTCAAAAGAAGGTCCAGAAAAAAAAAAGGTGGATTGAAACATATAAAAGGGGACAAACACAATATGTATTTTACTGAAGTATTTTGTTATGAAAGCCATATTGTATTCATTCCCTTTATATGTTTCTATTCAACTTTCCGGTAATTTCTTCCAAATATCACAAATTATTATTTTATAGTTTGTGATAATATTTATCAAAAGTAACAGCTGCAGATAACATGGCTTGACGTATTGATATGTGAAAGTAGATCTAGTAGTTTTTTTTATCTGTCAGATATGGTTTTCTTAGTAGTTTCAAAAATTATTTCATCTAAATCTAACTGAACAAATTCTTTGGATAAAATTTTTAAATAAGACGTTCTATGATTATTTTACAAATTATGCAAGAGTAGGGAATAATAACAAAATAATGAGTTAAAATAATTTAAGGACAGCGATAATAGTGAGTAATTAAAAAAATCATATTTTTTTTACATACATTTGTAGAGTAATATTTCTGCTCTTATGAGTAAAATTGTTGCGACTATGGTTAGTAACAAATATATAAAAGACACACCCAACAGTATTTTCTTTGATCTCGATGAATTTATTTAGCAATAAAGTGAACAATTGGGATGGAAGAGTTTCAAAAATTACATCATATCAGCCTTTTCATAAGTGTCAATTTTACTCACGTATTTCAACTGGTTGAAGCTGGCAAGCAACTCTTGGTGAGCCGGTGTACCCCTCGGGACATGAACATACAGCATTGTGGTTGACAGCCTGGCAGATGGCATTCACACCACATGCATCAAAGCACGGGTCCCTACACTTCTGAGTGTAACAAGCCTTGTCTCGCGGGCAGTCCTGGTTGATCACGCACTCTGGATACACGCAAGCTGCCGCTTCGTTCACCACGCGGCATTGACCGTTAGGTCCACATGGCGACGGATTGCACGGGTCAGCAGGCACAACTGTAATGTGATGGTAAGAAATTAACCATATTGAAAAACTTTTGTAATAAAAATTATTTACTAGGCTTTTTTTTAAGCCTATGCAGAGGATAAATATATGTATTTCAAAGTTGTAAGCTGTATAAGTTCAATTTAAAAGTTAGCAATTTATAATATATTGTTGTTGTTTAATCTCACTATCAATCATATGATATTTGATAACGATGTGACATGTAGGGTAAAATATTATATTATAGATGGTAGAGAACTTAAGATATTTAGCTTAACATTTTAAACTTAAAATTTTAAATAGAGCAAGCTTTTGCCTTTTTAATTGTAGGTTTAAATCATTTTCAAATTCTTTAAAATTTAATGAATCTAGTTTAAAAAAATTAGATGACCAATTCTCTATATAAACTGTTCTTATAGTAATATTTTAAAAATTTGTCAACATGGTATATACAATTAATGCACACTTCATTTTATCTAAAGTTAGGATTCTTAGCTTGACGGACCACAATATAGTCCTATCTTATAAGCTGCATCGTATAAAAGTCAAACTATGCTTTCTGTATTTATAATGTTTAACTGAAGATACCTATTAAAATGTTTTTAACATATTTATATTCTATTGTACACTGTTAGTGTGTTTATTATTTTAAACGTTTTATGAATTGTTTTGGTGTTGTAATACCACAATATCTCACCTGGCATCTCCTTACACTCAGTGAACGGATCCCCGGTAGTTGGCGGTGGGCAGCTGCAGACAGGACTGTGATTGATAGCGTGACAGCGGGCTCCAAATCCACACACACCTGGACACGGGTCCACACACTTGCTGTTGGTGCAGGCCTTGTCCCTGGGACAGTCTGAACTGATGACACACTCAGGACGACACCCTGTTCCGTTGGGATTACCATGGAACCCTGGCTGGCACTCGCACAATGCTGCCCCGTTGGAGGTGCGACACTGGGCGTTAGGCCCGCAAGGGGATGGGTTGCATGGGTCAACTTCATCTGGGACTGAAAAAACAAAAACAAAAAATTAATTGTGAATTTCAATGAAAGGTGAAATGATAAAATGACAGGCTATTTTAAATAATTATAATAATAAATTTGTGCATAGTGCATTATTTAAAATACCTTAATTATAACTATTGCAACCTAACTTAACCTAACATTTCATGCTCCAATATATAGAATCCTGGAGAAGTTATTAAAACAAACTATTATTTTAAAAATATTTTAAGAGAAGAAATGTGATGGGACCAGATAGTCTAAGAAAGGATCAAAATGGCATGTTCGTCAATACATTATTTTAGTAGATTATGATATAGGGCCTATATCAGAATCCTAAAATTTAGTGATTAATTTATTGTTGATGCCTGGAAGGTTAAGTTTTGCTAGTATGAGATAATTTATTAATGTTAACTATTATGTATTAAAATAACTTAAGTGCAATGTTGTGACATTTCTATTCATTTAAATATTTACATTAATTCCATTTGTTTAGATATTTAGGCCTACATTTTCCAGAATTTAAGTGAGTTTTGTTTAAATTTATTAAAGCTTATACAATTAAAAAAAAAATTAATCTTGTTATCATTGAAAACTTGATATTCTGGTTGAGTGTGTGGATGGTAAAAAATATTTCATTTACTATAGACCTAGTAGCTTATGACATAGACCTCTTTGGGTAATGTTTCCAATAAAATTTGTCTCAAGGAAGATTTAATAAGTTTCATTAAGGTGTGTCCTAACAACAAACTTAATTTTGCTTTTAAGTTTACGTATTTAATGAGTTTGAGTTCTAATTATGTACCTCTAGTTGGAATAGCAGTGCAAATGCGGAAAGCATCTCCTGATGTTCCGTCAGGGCAGCTGCAGATAGGGATGTGATTAGACACGGAACAGATAGCAGACACGCCACATGTCCCGGGACATGGGTCCTGGCACTTGTTGCGGATGCATGCCCTGTGCATTGGGCAGTCTGAGCTGACGAGGCATTCTGGTCTACAACCCTCATAAGGGTTGCCTTGGTACTCGAGCAGACACTCACACACTGCAAAGCCATTGTCTGAGCGGCAACGTGCGTTGGACCCACAAGGTGTAGGGTAGCACGGGTCAGGCTGTGCTGACGGAGGGGTGGGCGGCAGAACTGGAAACACGTTAATGAAATATTAACCTTTTTACTGCTATTGGTGTGTCATAACTGAACATAAACAATATATTTACTTCACAGAAAATCATAACATAATGAAACCTTGATTGAGTTAGCTTTTTCATATTTTGAAAATTAATGAACTTTATTTGCTGGGACTACCATTTCTTAAAATCATCATTTTAAATATATTCTTAAATTTGAAAAATGATACCTGGACATGGGAACTGAGCCTGGGAATAGCATTAACAACTATAATAGCTTGGCTATTTAATTCATCTTCATGTTATATTAAACTATGGAGGCAATTTAATAAACCTAGAACCACACCAGTACATAAGCACATGGACTAGGATATCAGCTTATACGGTCTGGTTTGCCATGAACTGGGTGGTTAGGGTTCAAATACTGGCTGGGCGTACCTAGGTTTTTTTAAAAATCTAAATGGTTTCCCACATGTCTACCACACAAGTGTGAGTACATTTCCTCCCTATTTTAGTGTAAATATACAAATACAGTTGGTAAGATGCGAGGCACTCACAAAAAAAAAGTAAATTTATGAGAATAATGATAATATATGGTATATTTTCTAATGAAAAATACTTTTGTTTGAATGTTGGGATAATTGAGATCCTCATTTAAAATTAATAGGCCTAGTTATATATCTACTTAAAATGCAAATATTAATACTCTGTCAGCCTAACAACTCTTTTTATTAAACCTGCTGATATGTTGAAATGGTACTTATGTAGCCTACTTTTATCTTTTAAATTTACTTTAGTTTTATATAAAATCTAAAACAACTTTAAAATAGCTTGTGTTTCCCAAACCATTTGCTATTGGAAATTTCTTTTAGTAGGCACTATAGACTCGGCCTAGTATTTCTTTTAAGGCAGGTAAGTTAAAAGTAGCAGTTAATTAAAAGTAATTTGGCTTTAATTAAAAAAAGTTTTGTGTTGAAAACATTAAAAGCTACCAACATTTGTTTACAGGTCTTAACAATCTTAAATTGTTTTATTTCTAACCTTTCCTATGTTTATAGTAGAGTTAAAGAATAAAGTTTATAAGTTAAATATAGATAATAAAAATGTTGTACTAAACTTTTTAGAGGCTATCTTTAATTAATGAACACTATTTAACAAATGATTAAAGAAAGTATAAATTTTAAATACCTACTACGACAGTTGTCTGGTTTAAAACATAATTTTGAATGTAAAAAAATTAAAAATTAAATTTTAAACAAATTTTAATATAATCTGTGAAGTAAATTTGTTCAGTCAGCATGACAAAAATTAAGCACTGTGCATTAATAATTTTTGTTACTAAAATCATAATGTACTATTCACCAAACTAAATGAATTGATCATGCATATTATGAAAACAATTTATCTACATAATGTTTTACACATAAGTCACCAATGCCAAAGATTCCACATGCAAAACAATGAAACATGAAAAAAATATATATATATATATCATGCAACATAACAATTCAAGCGGACATAATTCTAACTCCATGCAACAAAAGAATAATTTGTTGTTGAATTGACGAGAAGCTGTATTTCCTGAAATCATCTAAGAAATAGATCTACGTATAGAAAATTTTGTTGATGTAACAATGAAAAACATATTTCACCATAGTGTACCATCTACAACAAAGCGATTATTTTTTTTTTTACCGCAGCAAAAATATCCCCACCACTTGATATATATAAATATATATATAGCCTTTAGGGTGTATGTTAATCAACTGGGCCATTTGATAAGGTATAAGGACAACCTAAGTATATTAATTAAATTAAGAGTTTGTCTGTCATGAGCATTGCACAGTATCCACTGCATGCGGAGGTCTGAAAATTTAAAATTAGTTGTTCCTGTGTAAAAACATGTGCACATCGAAGACAGGATTTAATAATTTTGATTTTGTTTTTTTAATTAGTTAAAAACAGGGTTGGAAGCAATAAAATGAGATTTATTCATGTCTGTTGAAAACAAAGCAAAGAGTTGCCCATGGTAACCACGCAATGTAGTGTGTGGTTATCCAGGAACCGCCGGTTACAGTATGAACTATATTATTATCTAAATATATTTTTCTGGTTTAGAATATTAACAAGCCTATTAGTATAAATGTGTAATTTCCTCCATGTTGGTCAAAAAAAATTAATATTGATTTTTTTTAAATGTATTTAATTGCCTAGCAGTGACAGTTTGTTTGTAAATTACAAATGTACATATACAATTATGCTGACATTGTAATGATGTATTCAATATACAGATATAGTTATATCTTTTAATATCTTGCCACAAATCTTAAAAGTTTTGCTTCTCAAACTTAAATTAAGCTACTTATAATCCTCAAAATTTATCAAGGGAATATAGATGATAAATAAACGGCGTTAAAACATTTCATTTGGTCCAGGGAAATCAGTAACATTAGGACTATATTTTCAATATGACTGATTTTTTTTTTAAATGCTTATGTTATGTTTACTTCAAAGCATAAATGTTTCAAAAAGCTTGTGATTGCTATTAGTAGGATTTTAAAGTGTGAGCTAAGCTATTTGAATGTTTAGATGGTTGATTAGGATAAAAGTAGCTACAAAGATTTACTTTACTTCTATATGTAAGCATAACATAAAAGCATTACGCTTAAAAAAAATTGTTAGTTTGAAAAATAATGCATGAATAGACATGCAATATTTTGAAACATTAATGCATTGCCACCTCCAAACTTTGACCGTCTTATTATTAGGATGCCATCATTTTAGCTTAGAATTCACTTGAAAAACTTTTGCAATTAATTAAAAAAATTATTTAAAAATGTGTCTTCAAGATCTTAAGTGGTAACAATTTTTCAAGTGAATATCAACTATAAATGTCTGGTATTTTCAGTTATTCCACAGAATGATGGGGAAACTTAAAAAAACCATATGAAAAAAAAAATGTTTTAATCTCCTATCAAAAATATGTAGTCCTATCTTAAATTTTTGTCTTTCCTTCAAAGATTAAAAATCATATTATTGCATTAGTATAATATTATAAGAAAAATTCATATGGCTTTTTAATGCCCTTTTCCGAGAATACCGAAGATATGAACACACCACTGGCCAAACATTAAATGCAACATTTCAACCAGTTAACATCACCAACCAAAAGTACTTGCAGCAATATTAAAGCAAACGACGTAATTCTTCAACCTTGTTAATAAAACCAACTAAAATTACTCGCAGCATTTTTAAGCAGACAACGCAACACTTCAACCAAATAACGAAACCAACTAAAAGTACTTGTAGCGTTATTAAAGCCAACGACGCAATTCTCTAACCAGATAATACAACTAACCAAAAATATTCGCATTATTATTAAAGCAAAATATGCTTATTGATAACAAGTAAAAAGCTGATTAATTTGCTTGCTTTCCCCACCGAATGCAATCAATGCTTACTTGGTTGCACTGAACAAATAGTGAAAGGGTCTCCAGTGTAACCCTGAGGGCATATGCAATTTGGTATGTGCAGTACGACTCGACACTCTGCGTTGAGCCCGCAGGATCCAGGGCATGGATCTCGACACTTCTGATTTATGCACGCCAAGTGACTAGCACACTCGCTGTTGAGGACACACTCTGGGCGACAGTTTGGTGCCGAGCCCATGAAACCCGCCAGGCAAGAGCATGATGGGTTCCCGTCGCCAGAAACCTGGCACTGAGCGTTTGGTCCGCAAGGGGACGGCTGGCAAGGGTCACGAGGAGTAGGAGGTGGTATAGGTTCAATAGCTAAAGAGAGAAAGAGAGAGAATTTGAAGAATACATAAGAAACAGTAAGAAGTGAGAAGTAAACATAATAGAGGTGAAACAAAAAAAGTAAAATTGAAAATGGCTAGTGTGAGAAATTTACTAAAAGAGTTGACGGAAATGCACTTAGAAAAGTTAACATTTACTCTAAAGTACCCTTTTTTTTTCTTTACGCTCTCTTAAACAATCTCATTTACTTTTGGAAAAAGATAGAAATCAAAATGGAAAAATAAATATATAGTTTATAGGTGAATATTCTTAAAAATTCGTGTTATATTTATGTAGGAATATTTTAGATAGCCATTGAAAACAATGAATCTGGTTAACATTAAGAAAGTAAATAAAGGCTGATGCTAAGATACAATAAATAAAAATAACACAGAAAAGAGAAATTAGACTTACAGTATAAGTATAAGTAAGTGAAGTATTTAAGAACATGTAAATAAAACTAGCAAAATATACTTTTCTTTATTTGTTTTTTTAATATAGAGTTATATGAATTGTAAACTATTATACACAGTAGATTTATATATATATA
>CABFWB010000135.1:460008-485535 GCA_902151455.1 Timema bartmani | reverse complement strand
TGGAATGAGGTGAACTGGATAGAACTAGATCAAGATAAGGATAGGGTGGAATGAGGTGGACTGGATAGAACTAGCTCAAGTTAGGGATAGGGTGGAATGAGGTGGACTGGATAGAACTAGATCAAGATAAGGATAGGGTGGAATGAGGTGGACTGGATAGAACTAGCCCAAAATAGGAATAGGTGGCGTACTTTTATAAGTGTGGCAATGAACTTTTGTATTCTTAATTCCATAGAGTAAGTACATATTATGTAAACCGATGCCGGCCATTAAAAGAAATTAGATGCGTAAAATAAGCATGTAACCTAAATAAATAAAATTAATATCAAATAAGTTTTATCCGATGTTGAACTAGTGTCTTTGATATTTGAACCAAATAAAATCCAGATCTTCTGACTCAAGGATCAGGAATTCCAACCATTAAAATAACTTTGTATCTAGGGTTGTAGTATTAAATAATATATTCTGACTCCAACTTAAGTTGGGACGCAGTAAATATATAGTACATTCACCACCCAAGTGTACTTGGATGACAGCTTAAAAAGTTACTAGAAATAGTTCCTGATGCATCCCTACGCCAACAACTGACATCTTTCACTTTGGATAGCTGTAATGAAAACATGTAGTATTGTATGAATGTTATAGCTAACCACAATAATGTAGGCCAATATTATTTATATTTATTTGAGGTCGTGCACAAAGCTTATACATCGTTTTATTCCACTTAAAAAAATTACTATTCACATCACTTTTACAAAAGGTCTAACGAACATAGCTTCAAAATGGCGACCGATGAATTTAAACCATGTGATTGAACATGACGCAAACAAGCAAGTTCTTTACAATGATGCACCCACACAGTGGATAAACATATTTTATTTAGTTAAGTATTTCGAAATATAAAATAATCATAACATTATATATATATATATATATATATATATGTATATAAATTACAAGTATTTTCTCTTTACAAGTAAATACTATGCGTGCATTAAACGTTATTAATGCATGCATAAAATTACACATTATAGATAACATCTAAAAACAAAAAATGAGTACTTTTAATTATGTTTAAAATATTGTTTCGGATTGTATAAAAAGAAATTATTAAAAGTTATGAAATAGTGTGAGAAAACTTAAGTTTACGTTATTTAAAATGTAAAATATGACATATAATTACAAAACTTATCATCTATAACAAAACAGTGATCTTGTACAAGTGTTGGCAACCCAAAACTGTCAACTGTCATACAGGTAAAAAGCTATGGTTACGGACTACAGCTCAGGGACAAACGTAGGGCTAACGTTTCCTTCGTCACAACATTGATGATACGAATGGACTGAACTTAAGGTGGAAATGTAGGGAACAAGTTAAGAGGCAGTGTTTTTTGCAGTTTTTATAGCAAAAACTTTTTTGCCCAAAACAAATAAAATAACTAGCCAGTAGAACAGTTTAATTTACTTCAGATGGCGACCTCAACATTAATTTCTTGAATATCTGTCAAGGGTGTCGTGGAATTTAATGACAACTTTTGTTCTTAATTTAAAAAGTTTATCTAGTGCCGCAATGCTCATAAGTCATAATAAATATTCAAGAAATGTTGAAGTCACCATGTGTAGAAAATTAAACTCTATATTTCTACTGAACCAATATTTTATTTGTTTTGTAAAAAAAAAGGTTTAGCGGTAAAAATTGCAAAAACTCTGCCTCTAACTCGCATTATCTACATCCCCATTTTTAGTGTCCCGTTGGCTTTTCACAAAGGATAACAGTGATTATTTAATATAAACCTGAAACTTAGCTCAGTCGGTGGTGCCTGTACCTCTTTATCTAAACGTGTCGAGTAGAATACAGGGCCGAAATAGGGCTTTCCCTTTGTCAATGGGTGTTGATTCTGTTATAGAATAAAGTTCGCTGGTAATTCGTGTGTTGATATAATCAACCGGTTCATAAAATGTATGTTAAATGCTCTGCATGAATAAAAGTGAAAATAATAAGATGCTAAAGGACATAATGAGGTGGTCGGGAAAAAACATAATAACCCTCATAGATATAGATGGGATATAATTTATTCACTACTATCAGAAGTACCCAGCGTTGCCCGGGGTATCCACGCAATTCATTGTCAACGCTTTTCTTTGCTTCGAACAAACAATAATTAAAAAAATTCTTTCGAACTAGTTTTTAAACTGGAAAAAATCTAATCAACAACTTAAAATTCTAGCATCGAGGTGAACATGTTTGTGTACAGGGGCTACTAATAATTTTAGTATCTCAGCTTTCTGCGTGGGGTAGATATCACTCAATGTTCATGACAAACAAACTCTTCATTTTATTAATATAAATTTAAACGTTTCTAAAATCCTGAAATCTAGCTATAAAACATCAATAAAATGGCCATTATATTAATTAGCTCTCCTCAAGGTCTTGGTTGACCATAAAACCAACTTGTAGTTCAAGAGGTGAGCTACCAGAAATCACTGCTGCAACAATATTTTTTTTTTATAAAATGAGGGTTATTATGTTTTTGACCCGACCCCCTTATATTTTCTAACATAAATTTAGGATTTTTACGCGCTTTGATCAATTTTTGTTTTGAGTGCCTTGGAAATATCCCGGCTGCTTTCTATCGACTAAGAGAGCCAAATAATAATATTCAAATATTATTATCTGACCCGGCGGTCCTAATTTTCCGTAAAATATCTTGTGTACTCATAGACTGGTTTACCTCGAAAAAGTAATAGCTACAAGTAAAAGTACTGGTATTCCCCTTCCCCCCTTCCATCAATTTGATATTATTGACCTCGTGGTCGCCCTCCCCCCCAAACCACCTCCCCTACAGTACCACCAATGTGACTTCAATTCACGCAGAGAGGTAATACGAATTGAAACTTTCAACAGCCAACTAGATATACTTTTTTTTAAGTCCTGTTTACATAAGAACACGTATTGTAATTGGCTACAACACACACACACACACACACGATCGTACATATATCTACTAGACACAAGAAGTGGTAGCTGGCTAAAAATCCCAAACCGGATATTTGGTACAGAACTAGGTATGCGCCGCTCCTACAAGTAGGACCAATAAAACAGGTAATTGTAATGTGGCCTCGTTGCCAAACTGTTAGGTGTCGGTGTTGCCTCTATGGCAGCCTGAAGATTTGTTAAAACTATGAGTTTGATTACAAACCTGTCTGTGTAGTCTAGCAATGGTTTTATCTCAGTTTCATCTTAGGACAAAAAATAAAGTAGATCCAATCTATCACTTAGCGAACCGGAACAAAATTTGTTAGAAAATATTAATAACAATATTGCGCGTCTGTCTACATCATTCTGTAGCTTAGTTTGTGGAACGATTAGAAAGTACTAATGTGGTGTACCCCCTGATTGTACTAATCGTACATTCCTTCTGTGGAAGCTCTTTCCATATCCCGATGTGATGAGGTGATGATGATAGTGTACATGATGGCATGGTACTAGTAGAGACTATTAAACCTCCAAACCATGGTGACCGTAGGGGTAGTTTTCTTTACGGGAAAAATACCCAAGGTACCAAACGGGAATCGAACCCGGGACCCCTAGGCTCGTAACCAAGTGAACTGACCACTATATCACGGGGCTGGTTTATTACAAAATGCAACGCTTTCAGTCTTAATCGGTAACCAAACCCAAGATAGATCCTCTAAAACAGCTTTTTTCAGCAGTATTCCGCGGCACAATGGTGTGTCACGAAGGGTAGGCAGGTACGACGCGATTGCTTGAGGGTCCATCGAAAAGATGCGAGAATAAAAAATTGAGGAATGAAAATAAATCTTTTGAAATACATGAACTTTTTTTTTAAATACCACAGTGAAAAGGATTTACTGAGATTTTAAATACAATCTCAATAATCTATTTTTAAAATGATAACATTTCTCCTTTTAAAAAAACTCATGGTGTGCTTTGACCGTTTTAGGGCCTTGTTCAGTGTGCCTAAGTTGACAAAGATTGAAAATTGCTGATCTAAAACAATATTTTGGATTCAATGTGTACCCTTTGTCTACCATGCAAGGTAGAAAGTTTACCTTGCATTATTACACTATGCTATTGATTATATTAGAGGGTTATAGCGCAATCCATCCAGTTAAAACTGCTTCCTTGCTTGGATTCACCATAGTGCAGGTTATAAGATAGGGCCATAGTGTAATCCGTCAAGGTAAGGCAAAAGTGTAATTTAATTGTAAGCGGAGCTTACATTTGGAAGTGGGATGGAAGGAAACATGAGTTAAGGTAAATGTTTTTACAGTTTTTATAACAAACCTAGAAACATAAAGAGTTTAATTTTCTTCATATGATTATCTGAACAGTCTTGAATATCTGTCAAGGGTGTCTTGAAATTTAATGACAACTTTTTCGCTTAATTCTTTTTTATCACCGCGTCTTACTACCCATTTGGGTTATGCACCCATGTACTAATTACATTATTGGTTTAGGGATTAGGAAGTTTTAATTGAAATAAAGTGCACATGCATTTGCATGGAAGGAGAGTGGAAAACAATTTAGGAAAAAACACCCTTAGTGCACCCGACTGGGATTGAACACCGATCAGGTCCATCAGCAGTCTAGTCTACTCAGAGAGTAGCGCGTTAGACCACATTGCCAACAAAGCGGGTTCTCTTTATTTAAAAAGTTTCTCATCTAATTTCGCTATATATTCAAAAATCGTTGATATCATCCATCATGTGAAGAAAATTCAACTATGTGGCTCTACTGGAAAAATATTTAATTTATTTTGGCCAAAAAAAATTTGTTACAAAAAAATGCAATTTTTTTACCTTTTCTCGCGTCCCCTACACTCCCACCTTGAGAGAATATATTTGTTGCCAACATGCGAACCTCAATTACATATTTTACTATTATTAGTTAATAGGTACTTTGATAAGAAAATAATATCACAACTTTTTCTTTGTATTGAAACGGTTTGTGAGGGCTCTAGGGAATTAGCCCCTGTGGCCCTCCCTTAAATCATTTCCCGACTACACGTATTAATATATTGGAACGTAAAGCTCATATAATTCCAACCAGTGGAAAAAGTTTGGTGAAATTCTCTGGGCTGGACAGTGAAAGAAATCAGCAGCACGTACCAGAAAAACAACAAAATCGGGTCAAAGAGCACTCGCCGAACGAAGACAAGGAAACAGATTGAGCCTAAAAATAATTTCCATGCGACAGAAGCCAGAATTACGCAGTAGGCCTGTCGTTTGCTCGTTGAGCAATTTGTGGGCGACAAGGTTAGTTGTTCCCTGGCAGGCAGATTAAGGCGGCTTCACAATGGCAGACTAGTTTCTTGGCCCTTCCGTTAGTGCAGAACCTCGTTAGTCAGAACAGATTGGGAACGAAGCTTGTTCGGATTAGCAAAAATTCGGATTAAGCGAGAGAATATGGAAGGGTCTCCAGGGAGACAGATTATGTTCACAAAGCTTTAATTACAACCCGCCTCGGTGGCGTAGTTGGCTAACGCGCCAGTCGTGTTGATGCCAGACCACCGAGGACGGGGAGATCGAGGTTCGAATCTCGGTCGGGTGAACTGGGGATGGTTTTTCCTAAATGGTTTTCTAGTCTCCCTCCACGCGAATGCGGGTTCACTTCCTCTAAATTAAAACCTTCCCAATTCCTAATCAATTAGTGTAATTAGTACTTAATCGTATAACCTGAACGGGTAGTAAGACGCGGTGCTAAAAATAAAAAATAAACCTAAATTATAGTTTAATGTTTATGAAATTTACATTTATTTACACACAAAAAACTTTTTTTTTTACTACAACATGTAAATATTTAGCATTTATTATCATTAGTTTCTTATGACTAGCTTTTAACTTTGAGCTTATAATCAATAAAATATTATATTTTATTTAACTTAGTTTGTTATTTTTTTCCCCCTTGGGTTTTGAAAATGGTGTTCGGACTGGGGTTTAGTCTAAAGGTGTATTTATTGTTTTTTCAGCGGGTCTCACTACCCATCCGGGCTAGCCGCATATCTACACTAAAGGGGTAAATATGAGAATGGCAAAATTTATAAATGTGCCCACATTCCCGAAAAGGAACAGTGAATAATAAATTGAGAAATAAAATCGCAATTCTCTCGGCTGGGTTTCAAACCTTTAATGCCTCGTTGCCGGCAAACTAGACAAGACGAGACTGAAGCCTTTGCCCTTGTGGTCTTCGTAGTGGGTGTTTCGTTAGTAGGCTTACGTTTCAATGTCAATTTGCTGCTCTCTAGTAACAACTTGGAATTATTAAGGTGGGAATTTAGGGAACGCAAGAAAAGTTAAGTATTTTGTCAGTTTTAATAAAAAAAACNGCTGCTCTCTAGTAACAACTTGGAATTATTAAGGTGGGAATTTAGGGAACGCAAGAAAAGTTAAGTATTTTGTCAGTTTTAATAAAAAAAACTTTTTTTTTTGATCAAAATAAATCAAATATTTCTCCATTAGAAATATGGAGCTTAATTTTCATGGTGGTATCCACAGTTCTTGGATATCTTTCAAGGGTATCCTGGAATTTAATGACAAACTTGGCCCTTCACTTAAAAAGTTTGTCAACTAATGCCACTATGCTCATGACATATATTCAACAACTGTTGACATCCCCATGTGTAGAAAACTAAACTCTATGCTTCCCCTGGAGCAATATTTTATATATTTTGGCAAAAAAAAACTGCAAAAAACAGTGACCTTTTAGTCACGTTCCCTACATCCCTACCTAATTTAAATTAGTTAAAAAATCATCCCTTAAAATGGGGATTGAACCTGGGACCTTTGGCTTAAGGTTAAGGCCGAATGTCCGTATGTCCGGGTTTGATTCCCGTGTCCAGGAGTAATTTTTTAACTAATTTAAATTAATTGGATTGGGGGCCCTCCATACGGAAAGTGCCGTAATTACAATGATTATCAACCTGTGTGTTGATATTCGTTAACTTGAAACTATCTAGTTTTAATTAACAGGATGAGTAAGGAAGAAATTTCAATCCAATTCGCCTGGATGAAGAGTGTTTCCTTCTCCCTTTGAGTCATTTTATTACTGTATGTGGCGCTAGTAGTGGTTTGTTTCATTTAATTCTACGATAAGAAAAATAAACAAATCCCTTACCGTTAGTGTAATTTAGTGAAATTGAACCAATCTAATTTATTAATAATACTTTTTGTTGCGGGTGGGAATCGAGTCAGCAGTTTGAAATTCCCTCCACGTTATCTTTTAGGACCTGAGCGCTTCCTCCCCCGACTATAATGGTTTGGCAAAGAGGTCAGTCGCTACAGAAATAACCTTTTGGAGCATATAAAAATAGTGATTGGATTTATAAAGAACATTCTTATATAATTTTATTTTACAACTTTCAAATTCATCACTTTGCTTCTAGGTAAGGGATAGCGAAACCTTACAGACAAGTTGCTACTTAAGGACAGACTGAATTTTGAACTAGTTTAGTGTGCCACATTTAATTTGCGTTTTTTAACGAGTTCTGTATTTAAAAACCAAAACTTGTTGAATACTATGAAATGACCAAATAACTCAAATCAAATCGTAAATATTTTATAATGCCTACATTTTAAAGAAAGAAAGTTTATTAAATGCTCAAAGTGAGTGTCTTACAATATTAGTTTCAATAAAGTAAAGTAAAATGATTGAAAGTAACACATTCAGTGAAATGACATAACATTAATATAGGGGTGTTCCGTAACATGTGGGACCCACTTCAGGCGTGGACAGCAGACACAAAAATATTTAAAAAAGACATAACATTAATATAGGGGTGTTCCGTAACATGTGGGACCCACTTCAGGCGTGGACAGCAGACACAAAAATTGTGAAAAAAGTTAATATAAACATGTGCCCCATTTGACCTTGTTTCCGAGTTATAGTCATGTTTGTACTCCAGTAATGTGGAGCTGCTCAACATTATAGGAAGTGCTCAAAATGGCCACCATCGGCCTGACAATGACATGTTTATTGAAAGAGTGCTGTATTCTACAACACGACGACTGCAGGTTTGCATTCAGGCTACCCAACGCGTGTTCACGGGCCATAGATTTGCCATAGTTGGTTATTTTATAGTTGGGGAATGCAGGCAACGCGAGATAAGGTCAGTATTTTTGCAGTATTTTTTTAAAAAACTTTTTTTTTTGCCAATGCTTCAGTTGAAGCATACGATGATATCATCAGTTGTTGAATATCTGTCAAAAATGTCCTGGAATTTAAAGACTACGTTTTCTCTTAATTTAAAAAGTTTCTAGTCTAATTTTACTATCCTCAGAACTGTTGATCTCAAACTAAACTCGATGTTTCTACTGGAGACATTTTGATTTATTTTCACAAAAAAAAAAAAAAGCTTTGATATAAAAACTATAAAAATACTGACCTTAACTCGCGTTTTTCTAAACTCTCACCAATTTCACCACTGATAATTTTGTCAGTAGTTTCAAGAATCGAGCTCGGGACCCTTATATCATAAATAAGACACTATACTGATAGATAGTAGGCTTACTAGAATAAAAGTGTACTTAAAACAACTAAATATTAATTACTAAAGTACAGTTATAGTTATGTTCAAGAGTTCAAGCAAGCCATTCCACTCCGAGGATTCCGGTTCGATCTTCACCTGCAATTTGACGACCATAAATCACCTGACAAAATAACTTGTCTGCGTGCCCTGCTCATACTTACCCCTTCAAACCGGTACTTGAATCTCTAGTGTATTTACTTCAGGATAATGAGTTATGTACCTGCGTATCAAAAACCGGTTGATTGGCTCCAAGTCTTTGCGGTTTGATTCTTGTTTCAAGAGTTTAATGTGAGGAGTGTAGTAGCTGAGAGTTGGCGGGCCCATTCTACCAATCTTAGTCTGATATGTATTTTTAAGAGAATCATAACATTTATTTTGTTTTAACTTTAATTATTATTAAAATAATGTCTTTAGAAATTATATTAGGACACATTGTTGTACCTACAATCATTTAAAGAGACACAAATCAGTTTTGCAAATATGCGGTGATATATTAACAAGCTTTGCATGTTTTAATTTAGTGTATACATTTGAATTCGTTATTCGTTATTCGACATTTCATGACCCCCGAATCCGAAAATAGTTTTTTGAATTTCCGTTTGTCTGTCTGTACCTCGGAATAGAGCTTAGAGGGTTTTTGGGAAATGGATATATGACCCTAAAATTAAGGGTAGTTTACTGAAGGGCAAAAAGAGAAAAATTATATTTTCTCAAAGTTGGCTCTAACGATTTTTATAAAATTTTATTTACAAGCATTGATCACTATTAAAACAAAATGGCTACTCTCATATTTTTGGAAAAATGACTTGATCTGATGCGTAAATTCTCATTTTTTAACACATCTCCAAAACTATTTGGGATATGAAATTACTTATCATTGAAAATATGGTATATTATATATAATACGAATATTTTATTTGAAACATATTTTTATAAAACCAATAATTTTCAAGCTAAGCGCAAATATTTTCCCCCCTTACTTTTCGAAAACTAAAGGTCAAGTATTGTGACCCTAAGAAAATCTAGTCCGAGATGTTGAATGATGTAGACGTTTCATGACCCCCCTAACCCCAACCTAAAAAGTTGTTTTTGCAATAACGTTTGTCTGTGTGTCTCTTTAACTCTAAAAATAAAAGTAGTTTAATAAAGGGCGAAAAGAGAAAAAAATCGATTTTCTCAAAATTGGCTCTAAAGATTTTGATTAAAATTCATCTAGGCGTTGATTAAGGTTATAAATAAACTGGCTATTTTCATTTTCCCATGAAAATTACTTTTAGGGTACTTTAATAGAAGCTGAAATTTCCGTATCTTCGCAACTATTAGAGATACTAAATAACTTATTGCAAAATTGTAGTACTATTAAAAATAAAAAAAATTTATTTGAAATATATTTTTATAAAACCAACCACTTCTGAGATATTGGTTAATATATTAATACCGTTTTGTGAGCTTAAGTTGTAAAGGGATACTACTTAAGTTTTAGTGCAAAAATTCTCCTATGCCATAGAGTAATTAAATATAAGTAAGTCTCTCAAAAAGCTTATGTTATTTTTCCTTAAACCTCTTAGGAGAAATGTTTGTACAACAAGGATCTATCTCCATTTTAGACTCAATAGTCAATATTTACATTTTTTATTGGTCAAAATTTATAAATGAGGAATTTTGTAGCAATGCGATGACATGAAGTTGTGCAACACCTAATAAAATGTCGAAAATTGTAAACAAAAGTCAAATTTTAATACGAAGTATTGACCCTTGTGGGCACAATATAGATTTTTTTTCTGCCAAATATACTAGTGAGAACTTTAATTCTTTAAAAAGAAAATCATAAAATTTAAATCCGGGAGTCAAAAAATGTTTAACGTAAGTATAACGCAATTTTTGTTCGGGTTTGCTAGTGTATATTATTTTGTTTCACATATATTACGAGTTTTGAGTAAATATTTCTATTTTTAAACAATGTAGTAAGAAAGTTCGTGCGGAGTTCCATACCATTTATTTTTTAGTGTATGCCACTAGGGTTTGTGCTAGACATTCCTTTCTTCTACTGGCAGTGGCGGATATGTAGCCGTCTTCTTAAGTCAGACCATCATGTTAGTGCTTTTACTTCGACCCGGTAAGATATTGGGAGGATAATGATAATTATGTTGTGCCAGTAGAAAACTTAAACCTATCTTAAACCTAATAAACCAGACTATGGCAACCCTAGAAACAAATCCTTCTTCGGGGAAAAATACCTATCATATTGCCCGGAATCGAACTCGGGCCCTTTAGATTGATAAACAGGAATGCTGACCACTGGATCAAAAGGCTGTCCAGATTCAACACGCATTAGAGTGTACGAATATTTGTTTTAATATCACACCCGGACACATAATCAAAACATATTATGGGTATATCGATGATTGCTGAAACCACCCAATCCACCGAAATTCTAACTAAAAGTAAATTAAGTATTTTCAATACACTAAATGAAAAAATAAATATATGCTATTATTGAATCATAAATGTTTGTATTATTATCTTTGAATCGTTGTAATCTATGCTACATGCTGCGTAGGTGATCGTCTTGAGTCATGTAATATTCAAGGTATTGTGTGTTGGTTGCAGCCGGCTATTTCCGTGGCCTAGGACGTCAATAATCGTAAGATATGAGCTACTTCATTTAAGAACCACAATACAACATTTTCATACAGGTCCTAGGGAACTACTTGATAGAACCTCAAGGGTCCCAAAGAAGTTTCCCCCTCTCCCATACACAAACACTTTTAAAAATTCATGTCTTTATGATTGCGATTATTTGTTCTTTGTTCGTACTTGATTGTTCCGGAAAAAAAATTCGTTTGTACCGTTAAAATAGGAATGTTTAAAAAATAAGGGGGGCAACTTCACGCATATCCTGATTTTAGTAGGAAGAACAGTATAATATGTTAGTTACTAAAGATAATAAAACAATTTTAATATATTTATACATCAAGCCATGTGATATCCGCCTGTCACTTCTGATATATATCAAATAAAATAACAC
This sequence comes from Timema bartmani, assembly GCA_902151455.1. Classification (NCBI taxonomy): domain Eukaryota; kingdom Metazoa; phylum Arthropoda; class Insecta; order Phasmatodea; family Timematidae; genus Timema; species Timema bartmani. Next base: position 473,958 of record CABFWB010000135.1, on the reverse strand, counting down.
AAATAATAAAGTAAAATGTTATCATTGTTGGCCGCAAAGAAATATGTTTGAATTTTCTAAGCTCTTACTACAATCAAAATCAGATTATAGGTCTACACATCCCAAAGCCCTGCTCGGATAAGCAAAATGGTGATCGCCAATGATCCGTGGAAGGCACTACCCCATTTCCTTCTCCACTATCCCCATAGAGGGAGCGCATGTATTTCTAGAAAACTTAGTTGGTGTGATTTCATTTAATTTTAGTGTGTGTACTATTCATTGTCTTTTTCTTATATATATATATNTTTTTTCACGAAATGTGAAAGCCCGCCACTTAAATGTCCGGTTAAAATCATGGTGACCTTAAGAGATGCTACATAAATTAATTTGTTCTCGTGCTTTCCTTCTGGGAGCATTAGGATATGGTAGTCTTGCATCTTTATTTTTATACCATTTTGTTAAAGCTATGAGTGAGCTATAAATTAAGAAATGTAAAAAGTATCCATACTAATAGCGATATTTTCCTTTTGATGCCGATACATTTTTACTATATATATATTTTACTCAAAGAAATACACTTAGTTTACTCTTAAAGGTAACAAACTTACCATGCTTGTTTCCATTATGGTGCAGCTTATTTGATATGACCATAGGGAAACCCGTCAAGGTAAGATTGTAAGCTTTCGCCATAAATGGTGGTATCGGAGGGAACAAAAATAGTTATTTGATTATATAAAAGCCAACACTTTGATAGCCTGGTTAAAAGTTTATCTGGCTTGGTTGAGACTATTTGAGCTAGACACATAGTTTTATTACAATATTGTGTTTACATAATTAATATACTTAATGATGTAATACACGGTACAGAAAAAACTATTATAATTATTTGTTGTTACTAGACAGATACAAAAATTCTAAAGATATTATAGGCCATAGAAAAACCACAAGCAACATTTTCGCAAACAAACACATTAAACAATGCCATGATATTTGGATCAAATTTCCTACTTATTCTTTCGATACGAGTACAGTAACGATACTATAAATGAGTACAGTATCGATACTAGAAATGAGTACAGTAACGATACTTTGATTTCTATGCCACATCCCTTGCTTTTATCGCACAATTTGTGTATGATTATAAGCTATAATTAATAGTTGGTCATTGATTTCATATCAGTAAATTTCACAAGTTATAAGGGGTCAAACTTATTATTTTATGCTTTTTTGCGTGGGATGGTGGGCGGGAGGGTGAAAGGAGTGGCGTGGCCTCACAAGTGAATAAAGTATCCTTCCGCGCCAACAAGAACAGATGGATCACGGAAACCGTAAATGTCGCTAGCTACCGGACAGGTCTTGGGGAAAAATCATACGTTTGGAAATATCAATTTCCTCGAGAACGAGTGAAATTTTTATGTTAATATTTTCAACACTCTTTCTAAGATAAATGTATCAATGTTTATTAATTGTTACATTTTCTTATTTTCTGCTATGAAGCCGGCAGTTTTATATTGAAAAATGTCAATGTTATCGATATTTGATCATTGTTAAAACTATAGAAGAAGTGTGTATATAAAAAGGATAACTTAATCAACATTCTTCTATTCTTTAACAAACCGTTTCCCAAAAGAAAATTTCAAAGCAATAAAAATTCTTGAAGATGATCGTTTGTTCCCACGGCTCTGCATTTCTACACCAAATAAAAAGGGCCAATCGCCTTAAGATAAAGTAATTTAATGTATGGGGATGAAATTTAGGCTAACAAGACTTTTATATTATGAGGTGTACACAACAAAATATTTATAATATGTTAGAGAAAAATAATTTTTAATTATAAGCAGTTTGAAACTGGTAAAATTACATAGTTCCAAATAATATATAAATACTGTTCTGTTTGTACCCCGAACGTCTGGTTTTATCTCATTTTTTATTACACAATGCCATTTATAAATTGTTTTCAACCCAACTCCACTCATTAATTTTACTAATGTGAATTGATTATTGAAAGTATTCGAAATGTTTATTTCATAAAATCTCTTGTTTTGACTTTACCGAGACAACACCGACTATAAGAACATAATGTGCAAGGCGGAAGGTCAGATAATCCCAACTAATGACACACCCAAGCAAAGCGGACACCGACTTCCTTTACCTGGTCGGTGTTAGTAGAATGGGCTGAGACATTGCTTCTTGCTATTCTTTTCATGATAACCCCTTTTCCCTCCTCCATGTTAAATTCTTTGGCAAGATGTTATCGACTCAAAAAATTCTAGTAATTGTCAGTGTCGAATCACCTTAACCCAAGAAATTGAATCCTGGATATGTATGCCACGAGGTTAAGGTTTGTATTGAAAAAAAAAAAACTCACTTGATTGCTCGTTGTTTATTTTAATCAACTGCTTACTGTGCGCACGCACCTTGAAAAGGTTACGGGAAATGTTTGTTTCCTCGCCGAGAGCTTATCTGCGTAATTCTCAAGTTGTCACGCCGTTCCCGCGGTGAATGAGACGGAGCCAGGGCGTGTTTTCCCGCCAACTCTCTCGGTCGTAATCCTGAAATAACCTCCTCGCACTTCTGGAAGCCGAGTGGATGGGAAGGGTTCATCCAGCCAGAGAAGTGTTTCATGATGGCGTGGTGGGAAGGGTATTTTTCGTGGTTCGTTCCCAGATGCGTAGGGAGGGACCCATGATTATGGTCATTTATCCAAAGGTTTTCACTAGTTACGGTGTTGTTGAGAATATGGTAGGGATAGTTATCACATAAACAAGAGGAAATAAAAGGAATAGTGTGATGAACTTGATGACCCAAATACTTTCTAGTATAATTCTGATGACATTAGGGAGTGGATTTTCAGAATCCCGCTTGTAGTCGGACGTACTGTACCATATACCATGTACAATCTTTTAATTTCTATTCAGATACTTATAAAACAACAACTTATTTAACTAAGGAAATAATAGTAAACGCCACCGTTTCGATTGAGATAACATTTTTTAGCATCGCGTCTTATCACCACACCAATTCACTATATGAAAAACTGCAAAAAATACTGCCTTTAATTAGCATTCTCTACACTCCCACTTTAACACCTCCTGTATGCATAGCTGGGCTGCTCATAGGGCAGGCACTTATTTCAGTAAGACATCGCCATTTTGCAAGTTAGTGTGGTATTCGATATTTTTTGTTATCGTAGATATAATTTATCCTCAACTTGGTATTCCGAAGTTATTGGTCCATAATGCAAAGTAATACAGTTAAAGAAAGAAAAAATTGTGCTTTCAGATCCCATGTCCTTACGTCCGGGTTTCTTGTGACAGACCCCAAATTTGGCCCTGATCATTAAGTGTGTATCATGAAATAATATATATATTTATTTAAGTTCTACGTACCCCTAAGATGTCTTCACGCACCCCCAGAGGAACGCATACCTCAGGTTGAATACAACTAACTGTAAGCCATAGCCCCATATTTTAAAGACTTGTTCGTTTAAGCTAAAAAAAACCTAAGTGTTTGAATTTTTCGGACCCTCCAATTCATACTTGAAAATTAACATGAGAAGTTTAGCCAATCACTCAAATCGGTGGTAAAGTTCTCTACCGGAGGGTAGTTAAACTATAAACGAGTCGAGTCATTTTAATGTTAACGTTAAACTTAATAATTAAATTAATTACTTTGATAACTATTACTGTGCTTAACTTAAAACCGCCGCCAATCTCCGTAATAATCTAGTCCGCCGTAAACTTTCCGACCCCAAGAGAATCCGAAAAGAAAAATCTACTACCAAGATCGTTTCCCTGCGGTAGCTCCCGTTGCAGTACATGTAGAATTCACCTTCCAACTACATCCTTCAACAGCAAAGTAACTGAATTGTAATACAAAATCCTTGGTCATTACAACTGAAAAATCAATAAACTGGTATATTAACAACAGTGCAAATCATGTTACGCAGAATTATAGGCCTTACGACACCAAAATATTATTAGAATTTCCCAAACAGTGCAACAGTTCTCAATTCGGACATTGGTAACTGGCCCATCAATGGATTACCAAGTCAAGATTACCACCAGGCCTCAATAGAAGAAAATTTCTGCCTCCCTAAGAGATTACATTTTTTAAAATATTATTTTAATCATATATATATCTTTATTTATATATTATTACTATTATTATATCTCCATTATAATTTTTATTACTATTTTACTTCTCCATCCCCCCCTCCCCCCCATGTGAATATTTATATTGCATAAGGTGGAATAAATTTATTTTTTACTTTCTCGCTATCTTTACAGGTAGAGAAAGTATTGTGATCGTCAAAAAAATCTAACTCGAGATTTTGATGAATCTCGACGTTTCATGACCCCCCCCCCAATACGAAAAAGTGTTTTTTGAATTTCCGTCTGTCTGTCTGTCTGTTTGTTTGTACCTCCAACTAGAGCCTAAACTATTTTACCGATCAGGCTAAAACTTGGTATTTAGGGTTTTCATAGGGTTTCCCCGAGAGATTTTTGGAATTGGATATCTAACCCTAAAATTAAGTGGTAGTTTACTGAAGGGAAAAAAGAGAAAAAGTCGATTTTCTCAAAATCGGCTCTAACGATTTTGATTAAATTTAATTTCTAAACATTTATTAATATTCCAAACAAAATGGCTACTCTAAATATTTCGGAAAAATGATTTTAAGAGCTCCGGTCTAATGCGTAAATTATAATTTTTTTATCATATCTCCGAGACTATTTGAGATATGAAATTACTTATCTTTACAAATATGTATATCTATTTATAATACAAATATTTTATTCGAAACCTATTTTTATAGAACCAATAACTTTCAAGCTATAAGAGAATATTTATATTTTTTAACTTTTCGACCGTTATATCTTTTTACAGGAGGATTTCATGTAACAAGACGATTTCGTTTTATTTCGCTTTTCAAAAACATTGTAAATCATATCTAAAAAATATCAAAGGAAAAAGTACTTGATTCCATCTTTGTATGGCACTTTTCGCTTCATCACGTTTCACCATTTTTACGGGGTTTCATGGGGTTTCTGTTGATTAGAAAGAAAAAAAAACTTTAGAAAGTATTTAGAAAACTTACTGCCGGGAGGTTTGAGACCCGCCCGGAGATAATCGAACAGAGGAAGTGTCCTCCTCATAGTGAAACTTGGTAACAATTTTCTAGCTTGTGACCTGCCATCGAAATAATGAAATAGTGTAAAACACAACTCTATAAAACATGATTTAAACTTATTAATATCATCATTTCTCGCCTTATAATAATGATCGAGGTGTTTTGACAACGGGAGTACATGTAGGCCTACCTCAAGGGGTACGCGAAGGATTTTAGAGGTCAGGCAATGCCTTAAATTAGTGTTATCAATTGTAAGATAATGTTACTATAGTAAGTATTATAAGAATTAATGCAGATTTTGACGTGAGGTAATTTTGCTTTTTTCACTTTGTCACGGCTTAGTTTAGTTTAATATTAATATTTTATTATAATTTGGAACACCCGTTTATAATTTACGAGATAGCAAAACATATAGAAGGGGCACGTTGGCTAGGTCATGACCCTAAAAGTGGTACGCGACTTGTGTGAGTTCGGGAAATACTACTTAAGACGATAAGTTACACTTTCATCATCATGTTGATAATTTAAATTCATATCAATCAAAACTACCCCTACTGGTGGTCACGTGGGATAGGGCATCAAGATTCAAATAGACTGTACTGCCACTGACAGCGAGGTCAAGTTTAGATTCTCGTCCGAGTTTACTGTGAGGAGATGAGGGTGGTTTGTATTTCACTTGTGATTTATCGCTGATTTTCATATCCTCTACCCATATTAGTGCGTGTTTATTTCCTCTAAGTAGCCCTCCTAATCCTATTCCTTAGATTAAATAGTTAATAGCCGTTGTGTTGAACGTACTAATGAGAATAAATAGTCCTTAAGAATTAGTAGAAACTTGGTAGAAAGAAACATTTAGAAAATACAAATATATACATTTATTGCTTTCAGCAATAAAAATATTTTACTATAATTATAATTTTTTATTTTATATGTATTGATAATATTTATCAAAAGTGAAAGTTGAAGATCACATGACTTGTAAGTAAGTATATGTGAAAGTAGATCAGTCACTTTTATAACTTTCTAATTGGGCTCTACAACTTAATCGTTAAAGTTTAAAAAAATCAATGAAACTAACTTATATAATGTTGAGGTATTTCCCAAGCAAAAAAAAACCTTTGCGAAAACAGTTCCTGATTAAAAATATTCGTAAAGACAAATAAAATATTGTTGTATTTAATCCAGTTCAAATATTTAAAAAAAAGTTTTTTTTAAATTTTCATAGTATTCAGTCTGAGCGCTGTGTTCGCCCTTCATACACACACGCGCGCGCGCTGTGATGATATGAACGCATATGAGCAGATATAAACTACATGGAATGAACGGCTGGTTCACTGTCCGTCAACAAACCACGTGGTCATGTTTTGAGGATTACACGAGTCGAGGGGAGGCTCAGAGAGTTTCATGTTCAATTGACCTCCAAATCAAGAAACAAATTAATGCCAAGTTAAATTGCATGAACCCAAGATTTACGATCTCGTTATTTAATAGTGTTTCAGGACAGTGTTTATTTCTCATCATTAGTTTATTCCCGTCCACGCAAATCACAATTGGCTATTTTTTTTTAATCTTGCATCTTTTATTTTTTAATTCGGTGTGTTCAACGTGCACTTTATAAATATATTGACTAGCCTATATCAAAACACAACTTACAAACTAACTTAATACTAGAACAGATACAACACTCAGTTTCATTGTTATTTAATTTTTTCAGTGCAGCCTCTAACTACCCGTTAAGGCTAAACGCATAATTACTAGTAATTATAATGAGTTAGGGATGAGGAAACTTTAACTTATAGGTAGTGTACCCAAATTTGTGTTAGGGAAATAAAAAAATACATTTAGGGAAACACAGCCTCAATACACCATACCGGGATTAGAAACCCGACCTCCCTTTCAATGACAGTCCATTCTATTGCAAAAATGAGACCGCACACTATGCGCTCACTGAAGAAAGTGCCATAAATTCATCATTCTGGAAGGGAAATACCCAATTGTACCCATTATTGGTTTTTCAGCTGGGAATCGAATTCGTGACCCTTACTTACGTGTTACTGAATAGCCGAGATGTTGAACTGACTAGTTTGTCCTAATTATTAAGTAAGTTATAAGTACCAGGATTGGATATTAACGACTCAAATGCGTTAATTTAAAGGATTATGGTAAAAATATGTGTTTAAAAATAAATTCACCAAAATTCGCTTGGAGACAATATCAGAAAACAGTTTGTGGAAAATAACAATTTAAATTCACGTTATAAGGAATCATTATTTTAATTTATTTGAGATATGTAACGTACACTTTCTGAATCGACTTATTATGTCAGCACATGACTTATAAACTAACTTAAATCTAGAACAGGCACAACATCCAGCTCCCGCCGGTCGTTAATTAATCACTGTGATAGGGTAAGCCCACATTTCACCAATGAATATGGCCATGCCAGGAATCGAGCCTGGATATACTTAGCTGCTCAGTAGACAGACACTCTACTTACGAGCTAGGGTTTTGGGTTGTTTTGAATCCATTCGTGTTCTACCATGTTGGGATCAAGCGTTATACAATCACTTAAGTCACAAATTACTAAAATACTTAGTATCGGGGTTAGGGGTTTAGTGATAAATAGCAGCCTTAGGTTAAGTAAAAATCTAATTTTCATATGTGATTGTATTTTCCTATGAAAATGGTGCTGTGGCTTGTAAGTTGTGTGCTGACACAAACAAACCTATGCACTAACAGTATATGTAAAGGTTGGCCCTCTCTTGGTCGAGAGCACTATAGTGCTGACCTCACAGCTCCTGGACGTTACGCTGTGAGCCCTAATCGAAGATGTCAAGAACATAAATACACTATAAATGGTTTCTTAATCTTATGTAATCAATAATCACTGGGCCTCAAATAACTAAATAATGTTTAGTGCCTTTTTATCACCAATAGAAAATTATTGTTAATTTTCCCTTGTTTTGCATCTTAATAGCCACTGAAGAGCTGTGGTGAGAAAGGTAAACTCTATAGGAAGTGTACTCTCGTTTACGTGGAGGTAGAGGAAGAAACCATTTATTGAAAAACACCTTCAATACACCTGTCCACAAAAAACTAGACAAGGCGAGACCGACCCCTCTGTATATGTGCACACTGGTTCGAGTATTAAGGTCTTATGACAGACTAACCGTGTAGTTAGCGTTTTCACCAGAAAACGTATCAAAGGGCGAGTTTATGAGTTATTTACATGATAAAAGCCGGATTGATTTTGGTTTAGTATAATTTGTTCACATTTTAAAATATTCATTTTTCAATTTTGTTGTATTTTTTATAAATATAAGTTTAGTAAAACTGTCTGGGCTCAATTCCACTGTTTACCTGGCATGGCCTAAAGCAGGCAGGTATTAGAAAATTTTATAAAAAATATATAACGTTATCCAGGAGTTCCTTAAACATGACCAGACTTAAATTGTGTAAAATTTATTATATGTATTATTTATCCGAAAATTGAAAATACCGTATACTGAAGAAAGAGAATACCGAAATCTGGCAAGAGTATCAACTAAAAAAAATAATTATTTATACTGTATAGGCCTAATTTCCACACTGTCCAGGAATATAAAATGAGGCCCTTAGCTAGCTTCCAGTTGAACAACCCTGGCCTTAAGACTTATCATCGGTAAAATTTGGGTTTCCCCCTTCATGATGATGAACGGTTGGCTGGATGTTGTGTCTGCTCCAGATCTTAGTTTAAAAGTAATTTGCTGATATAATCAGTCGGTTCAGAAAATCCACTTTAAATACCTTAAAAAAATCAATAAAGATAGACTGTTTTATAAATAAGAATACAGAAAACAGCACCACGATGCGACTCCTGGTTCAAACTATTTTGTCTACTTTCACATTATCTGTGGATCGAGACTGCTTAAGGTGGAGTGGAAAAGGAGGCAAGAAAAGGTTCGTGTTTTTGTATTTTTTATATCAAAACATTTTTTAGTCAAAATTTAAATATTACTCCAGTACAAACGTAGTGTTTAATTTTCTTCGCGTGGTGATATCAACAGTTCCTGAATATCTGTAATGAGCATAGCGGCATTAGACGAGAAACTTTTTAAATGAAGAGAAAAAGTCATTACATTCCAGAACACCTTCCCTTGACAGATATTCAAGAATGGTTGAAGTCACCATATTAAAAAAATTTATTAAAATCTTTGTTTCCACTGGAGAATTATATGGTTTATTTTAATCAAAACCAGTTTTGATGTAAAAACTGCAAAAATACTGGCCTTTTCTCGCGTGCCCTTCACCCACCTTAATTAAATGTGATTATGCTATTCGGGGACATTCAAATATCTGGAACAAATCTGGAGGCTGAAAATTTTTCTCTCTGTTTGGAAAGGATTCATTCCAAGAATGAAAACTACAATTTTCTTATAACCGAATCATATCAGAATCTTGTGTATTATTTGGCTATAAAAGCCGGTTAGAAAGCAAATATCTTACCAATGTACAGTAATTTGGTTGAGAGAATAAATTTACCAAATAGACTCATTTTTTATTTTATTTTTTTGCTATCAAGATATTGATACTGTTAAATCACATCTAAATCAACAAAAAGGACTATAATTTGCATTTAAAATGTCAAGTTGTCAATTTCAAGAAAATATTTTATTCCGTTCTATTTCACGCATATATTAAGAATTTTAAAATGTTACAGTGAAATTAAAATATATTTTGATAGATATTTTAATGTTAAAAGTAAAAGCTCGCAAAAAGACAACTCGCGAAATTTCCTTGTCTCTAGATATTAGCGACTTTTACTGAACTTTTGGATGAATGTGAATTGCTTAAACCACTAAATCTCTGATTCTGTTGAAATTCGAATCAAATTCTCTAAGAGCAGGTTGGCCATCGTATATTTCACAATACCTTCACGATGATGTTCTAAATTGGAGTGTTGCGAAGGTATAGTTTACTTTGAAATGTTTTTTTCTTCTCAATAATAGGTGTGCTTAGTCGCCCTGTACTAAGGGTAACTATTCATTCATATTTGAAGGCAGAGTCTGTGATGGACGTGTGGAAATAATCGACTACTATTAACTATAATTGATTCCACAGCCACGTTCAACTCGGGAGGACTGTTTATGCTGCCAAGTGTACACTACAAGATTGTAATTAAAGCGAATGTTAATTACAATCTTAACCAAAACAAAGGTCCGGGGTTCAATTCTCGTGTCCAGATGTAATTTTTTAACTAATTTTAATTATTATTATTATTATTATTATTATTATTATTATTATTAGCACCGCGTCTTACTATCCGTTAGGGTTATACGCACTTACGCTAATGTGCAATGGTAGGGTGGTTGTGAGTTGAAATGGAGGACCTACAGTTTAACGTGGAATCCGAACCACGGTGGAGGCCTGGCATTCCTCACATTCACAACTACTAATTTTAATTAATTTGACTGTCGTCTCCATACGGACATTCCCGTAATTACAATGATTTACACCTTGTATGTTGGTTTTCATAATAAGATAGGGCCATGGTGTAGTCCGTTGAGGAAACACTGCTGCTACCTTTCAACGTAAACAGAGTGTACTCATTTATTTTTCTTAAAAGCAGAATGTTTAGGTTAAGTCTATTACCTACAAATTAAAATACTAACATGTCTTTTTCTCTCTCTTTTTTTTTTACGTTTTGCTTGAACATGTAGAAATCTTTGGTTATATTTTACGTCAACTTATAAATGTTATGTAAACAGCAATGTTTCTACTTTGTAGTTTTTGAGAGAATTCCATTTGATCGTTCGGCATAACAAGGTCGTCAGTAGCCGCTGATAGCATCACCTACTTTATTACTCTACGTTACAAGGGGAGCTGGAAGACATTCAATAAATACCATCACAGGCAGGTTTGTCAGCAATGCTAGTGTGGCCGATACCCTCTCTACCAGCTACACCATCGAGTGTTTTCTCCGTCTTGTTATTTTCCGTTCTATTACCTGACCATTTGAGTGTAGAGTTATTTTCATTTTTAAAAGGTTTCTTTGTGTGTTTTAGCATCACGCCCATTTTATACTCCAATGTACTAATTACATTCATGTGTTAGGGATTATGAAGGTTGGATTTAGATTAATGTGCCCGCATTTGCGTGGAGGGAGAGTGAGAAACCATTTAGGGAAAACCACTTTCAATGCACACTAAAGGGATCGAACCCCGAACTCCCCGTCTTCGGCTATTGAGAGAGTAGTGGCACCTTAGACCATGCGGCCACCGAAACAGGTATAAATAAAATGTTAAATTACTTTCAAAGTTCAACATATTTAATTGGTATAGAAATATCTCATCACGAGTTGAAGTTTGAACAGAAATAAGTTTTCATAGCAAATTTCTAATCCACACTGTTGGTCGAATGCGTTAATCTTGACGGTGACTGGGAGGTCAGGGTTCGTATTCCAGCAAAGTTTACTGAACAATTTACACTATCCTTCTGGAAACTGTGGACACATTTCTTCTTAACTAAACCTTTCTTATATTTGCCCCATTAGTGTATACATGTGTCTAGCGGGTGTTAAAACGTGTGGCACACAAACAATTTTAACACATTGATAAACTGAAGTTAAAAAAAATCTGCTTTTTGGGAAAGTTTAAAAATCTGTTTATTTTAATGCAAATACATTTTTCAGTGAAATTCAGCGAATCGTTCATAAGTTTACTTCTACGTTGCACCAATAATAAACCAAATTTAATTGAATGTTATGTTTCTACACACTTACTTTTGAGTTTAAAAGATTCTACTATAGACCCAGGCCAAACAAAGATTATTATTTTATTTTTTAATTAGTAAATTTAAGAAAAGGATCTCATCTATAGTCTGATTTGTTGGTGATGGGAAGTTTAGGGTTCGAATCACGACTTGGTGTACTGAGGATTGTTTTACCTTAAACGTTTTACCATTCATCTTCCCAGCAAATTCGACTACATTTTCCACCCTAAATTTTTCCTTTCTTACACCAAACTCTTTAGTGTAATTTAATACGTATAGGTTAGACGAGTGGGGCAACTAAGGAGGTTTTCAATACGACTTAATCCAAGTATTAGTGATGATGAGGATATCTTAGAAAAATGTACCCGTATTAGTCTCAGACCACTCTATCACCACTTAAGGGGAACTGATGTTTAAACTAACATCCCTTAAGCCCGCTTCGGTGGCTGCATGGTCACTCTCGTGTCAGACAGAACTACTGATGACAGGGAGATCATCGATAGAATCCTGGTCGGTTGTACTGAGGGGTTTTTTCAACTCTCCTTCCATGCAAATACGAGTACACTTAATTTATATTCAACCTTCCTTATCCCCAATACATAGTGTAATTAGTACATGGGCGCATAGCTCGAAGGAGTAGTAGTAAGACGAGGTGCTAAAAAAACTAATTGCTATATGTCAGGTGCCATTGACCACACTAGAGTATATTTTAAAAAACTCAAATTGTATGTTTTTATGGTTTATCAGGTGCCCAAAAAGGCTAATGCAAAACCCCAACAGCCAAAAACCCCGAGACTCAAAAAATAAAATGTGTTATCCTCAGGGTAGTTTTAAGGTGGTAATAATCTCGATTCATTTTAAGTGCCTATAAAATCATCAATTTGAAAGGAAAAACTCAATTCTGTTTTTGGCGTTGGCTGTACCGCATCACGCGATAAAAAACTACTTGCACGCATGCGTGCCTACGGAGACAAGTTGGGTCCCATCAACCCCCGTCCCCCACGCCGCTTTCCGTCCTTGGACGCGAACAAACGACGATCAGAGGTCCAGTCCGACAACTGGCCGAATAGTCGATCATCGGGAATTAGCATTGTTGACCAGGAGACCGACTCACACGGACAAATCTTCTATCCGGATTAACAGGTCGAGTGCTATCGACTGGTTGGAAACCGCGCCAGTGGGCACGCGGTCTAGATGTCAGGAAAACGGTCTTAATCTTGTTTTTTTGGTAACGGGTGGGAATGTTGTATCGAAGGAAAGTCATCGATATTGTCCTCATTAAAAGTATTGGAAGGGCCGCATGGTCTATGGCGTCACTCTCGCAATAGATTGGCTGCTTGTGATGGTGATATCAGGGTTATAATCCTTGTAGGGTTGACTAAGGGTGTTTTTTGTTTAGTGGTTTTTCACTCTCCCTTCATGAAAATACGGGTACACTTCCTTTAAACTCAACTTCCCTCGCCCGTAGCACATTAGCGTAGTTAGTAGAGAGGCGTACCCAACGGGTAGAAAGACACGAGAAAACAAAACAAAAGGCTTGCCAACAAGTTTGGCCACACGGATGGTACGTCTGATTGATCAGAGGGTCGGGACTCGGGCGTTCATACACAACCGTGTCCGACACCTGAGTGGGTCTTATTGTTGTGTTAAGGGATCCGAGTTTGAATTCTGGCGCGGCTAGAGAAAAATATTATTGCTGAAATGAGCTTTCATTTTTACAGTGATTAATTAATGGGTGGGGTACTGGGTACTGGGTCTTTTCTAGAGTGAGTTGTCGTGGGCCGATGATGTCTGTTGTTTTACAATGTACACGAATGGGTTGTAAAACCTAAGATAAATGTTGGTGCAGTTCCTGTTACTATTTTTATATCTTCTCCTTAACTAAGCACTATTTTTTGTTTACGCTACAATGATGAGGAGGGTATAACTTTACAAGAAGTGCACCAGTAGGGAGGGGGAAGGTATACTTCTATAAGAAATGTACCAGTAAGGAGGAGGTACACCTTTATAAGAAATGCACTAATATGGATGGAGATGGTAGATATTTCAAATTGAAATATACCCCCATTCGAGTGTGTGTGTGTGTGGGG